>OY747708.1:23760000-23952500 GCA_963556495.2 Valencia hispanica
TTTTAAGAGGGTTATATCAGGAAATAGTTTGGTTGTAGTAAAACTGATTATTCTCTCAATCTTTAAGCCCCTATTCTATTTGATTCCTCCTCTTTTCTGAGTGAATCTACAAAAAGCTTGGGTGTATAGGGAGGGAATCATTTTTGTCATTTTTTTGCCCTTAGGAGCAGGTTGTCTGCATTGCAAATACAATTTTAAATTTGCATTTTAGATGCTAATGTAGCTTTTTAGGTGAGCAGAAATGGCATGAGTATGCCGGCGCTTTGTTTTGTCCCAATTACTCAATAGGCATCCGTAATTACTGCCTTGCGTTTCATACCAACACCGCCAAGAGAAATGGATTCATTTTGTCCTCTGCTGAAAGGTCAGTGCGTATTGTAAGACATTTCCTCAACAAACACATTCACAGTTTATTTGTCACCTCTGAGAACTTTCTCTCAGCTTTCTCTCAGGCGATTGAACTGTAAATCTGCTGTGTAAGTATGTGTCTGTGAGACTTTAAGGCAATTGTTAAAATTCAAATGAGGCGTGTAGGCAGACACTTGAACAGCTTCTCAAAAGAGAGACTGGGACCTTCTAAGAATGTCTCTGGCTGCTTGGTCTTGGCAGGAAGAGGTCGTAGGCATCACCCTGGTGGCAAGTTCTCGTTGTTGAGTACTTGTTAACCTTTTCCCCTTTGAATTCACATGAGTTTTAACAAGATAAAATGGATCATACAAGCCATCTATGAGCGCATTAAGGGAATGGTCATATTGGCCACAGAGGAAAGCGGATGATGACCGGCTTTTTTCTGAATCTAATTATGAAACTGCATTTGTTAAATCATGGTTCATACCATTAGGCTATAGGTTAATTCCCGAGCTGTTAGGAATTGATTTCCCCCTCAAAAGATTGCCTTAAATCTGTTCAGATATTGATTTATAGGAAATCTTGATCTTATTTGCTCTCCTGAATAACCTTGTTATAACTCTAATAATATCTGAAACGCCTTGGTAAATATAGCTTAACACTGGGACCTCAATTTTTATTAGTATTGATCATGTCTGGAGTTCTGTGGTGGTGTAAAAATGCGGAGTTAGTTTTCAACCTGAAGGCGCTTAAACATTCCTGTCATGATTTGGTTTTAACACTATTGTTCACGTAAGTGTTTGAGGCCCCCTATGTCTGTGTTCTATCCTGTTTTTACACCCACCATGACAAGCATCCATACCAGCATTCCTTGCGTCATTACCAATGCCATTATATTTGGAGCAGAGACAACTTTCCATGGTGTGAATCTGAAGGAGCTGTAAAACCGGACTGTTACTCACTTAATTTCCCCACGGGGATTATCTTATCTTATCTTATCTTATCTTATCTTATCTTATCTTATCTTATCTTATCTTATCTTATCTTATCTTATCTTATCTTATCTTATCTTATCTTATCTTATCTTATCTTATCTTATCTTATCTTATCTTATCTTATCTTATCTTATCTTATCTTATCTTATCTTATCTTATCTGTGTCCAGCGTGATTTGGAGTTAATATCTGTCGTTTACATCTTGTATTAGCATGATTGTTGTGTTGAGCATCAACTGTACATCTGTATATTCGGTCGAGTATGTAGGCCCTTTGAATTAATCTGAGATTTATAAAATGCTAAAAACCTATCCCTTTAACACTGTATTCCATAACATACAGAGGTTGAAAGCTCAAAGGAACCGGGCTACATAGCTGTGATTTGTTCAACCTTCCTAGTATCAAAGTATAAAATGCTGAAGAAGCAAAACGACCAGCATCTGTTGAAGTCTAGTGTTCGTTTTCTGTAGCCTGAATTACCACGTCACCTTCTTTCTTTTATCAGACTTCATTTAAAAAAATCCCAATGCTACTGAAGTTAGTTTGCTTTGTTTTCTTCACTCAGTAATAACTGCCGCACTGAAGACTGTTGTACTTGAGTGCTTTTTGAGTTTCTGGTCAAAACTGGTGCATCTCCTGGAGTTTCTTTGCATAGGTTCCTTGAAAACTATTCAAGATAAGTCTGTCGTCATTGTTAAATGCACTTGTCAAAAAGCCTAGCCTAAAAGAAGTGCACTTGATCAGGTAAGGCCTTGGTCTTTCCAGACGCTGCCTTCGCGCCTCAGACTCTTCGTATCAAGCTCAGTGTCGTGTTGAGCAAGGCACTGATATATTTAGTTCTCCCCTGTCTTCTTGCCTCTTTGTCTCTGGCATTCCCCTCACTCATCACTCTTCCTCTCATCTTCCCCCGCTCACACCAGTCTCTGCTTATCTCCCTTCCCCTGCGCTCACATTTCTGTCTTTCCAACACATCTCCCACTGTGTTTTTCTTTCGCTCCATGTCTGTTCTTATCCTCCTCCACGCTCTCCTTTTCCCCAGAGCTCTACCTCGTCCTAGGCTCTGTTCCTACGATACTGACAAGCTCTTTAGACACAGTTTTGGCTCCTAGTCTCTCCGCCGTCTTGCTGTCTCTCCCTACATTGCGACATGGCGATAACCAAAGTAAACTATGAGGGACACAAAGAACATTGATGACCCCTGGAACATGGCCACTCTCCCAGTTTCATCAGCTGCACCTTTATTAAATGTGTTCCCTGCCAAGTCTTAGGACAATCCCTTTAATTTGACCTAATGAAAACGAGGTTTCTGTGTGTTTAAACTCTCCCTGCATCGGCCTTGTGACTCTCTCACAGATGTTACTTGTCCTTCTGGACCGACCAGTGGGCCCGGCCCTTCCTTTTGGGATAGCTCCAAGAACAGCTCTGCTCCTCACATGCTGTTCTGATCATGTCGTAGGAAAGAGTGGAATTCCACTTGGGCTGTAATGCTGAACGTCTTAGCCTTGAGCTCTGTTCTTTCAGGAGATCTTAAGATGATTACTGCTGGACAAAAGCCATTAAAGAGAAAAGGCTTTGTGAAAATTTACACCTCAGCTTCACTGATGAGATTAAATTATTCGTGGTGCCTGACTGGCTTACTTTAATTTACTTAGAAATGCAAATGATAATGAGAAAAAATGATTAATTTCAAAAAAGATTTATACTTTGATGCTTTCAGAATAAGGAAGTGTTCTGAAGTAGGAGCAGGAATAATGCCTGTAAGCCTATAAGTAACAATCTAAAGCACTTGATTAAGCTCTTAAAAATGTGATCCTTGGGAAAGTTGCTTATTTTGAAGTACTTTACTGGATTTTAAATGGTGCTTGCTTTTACGTGTCAGGCCCTCAGTTGCCCACTAACTGAAAATAAAATCCCTTTTGGCTAAACATGCAAAGACAGATTGTTCTCCTCTTATCACTCTCCATTCCTCTTCGTTACACCCCCGTGACTCTCTGTAAAGGTATCTCCATCTTCTGTCACTCTGCTCCTCTATCACTTGTTTTTCTTCTGGTTTCACCACCACAGTGTTTTTAACTTTAGCATTTTTTTCATTTATGCACCTGGTTTCACTTGGGATATTTCTGCTCTCATTTTTCTCATCATCTGTTGAAAATTTAGTCTGTGCCAGTGTAAATAAATTCGATACAATGGCTTGTAGGAATGTTCATACCCCTTAACATAATTTTTTCACTTATTTCCCTATTAAAGCCACAATAATCAGTGTATTTTATTTGGATTTTATGTGATAGACCAATAAAGAAATTGCACTGCTCTGCTCATATAGAGCCTGACTTTTTATGCTTATTTTTCTTCGCCAAACACGACTAGCTCAGCCAGATGGAAAGTGTTTGTAAATGGTGTTGCGACGGATTCTCAGTTTGGTTTAGGTCTGGACTTTGACTTGGCCATTCCAACACATGAATTTGCGTTGACCATTCCAGTGTAGCTCTGGCTGTATGTTGAGGGTTATTGTAGTGGTGGTAGGTGAATCCCCACCAAGAACTGCTATTTTATTTTTATTTTTTACCAGGATTGCTTTTATTTTTAGCTCCATCCATCTTCTCATAAACTCTAAAGAGCTTCTCTGTCCCTGCTGCTACAAAGCACCCACAGTCTTGTCTTCACTTTCTTTTACTATGAGGATGGCGTCTTCAGGGTAGTGTGCAGTGTTGGCCTTCCGGCCAACGCTTTTTTGTATGTAGTCCAAAAAGTTTAAGTTTGGTTTCTCTATTTATACCTCACTTCATTTTCTCTTTAGTCAATCTGAACGTTTATTGCTGTTTTAGTTTAGTTTATAAAGTCATATTTACTGTACTTATTCTGTTTTATTACACAATTTTTTTACAGTAGTTCAAATTAAATATACATTTTAGGTTATAAGCAAGTTTATTTATTTAGTATATTAGTCATATATTCCTTTCTTTTTCATGCTTAGATAATTTTTTGTTTTGTTTTTTGTTGCCTTCTGTTATCATGTGTACAGCACTTTGTGACAGTGCGTTCACACCAACGCGTCAAAACGCGCAACACGCCAAAGTTTGACGCTTGAACATTCACACCTAGCACATTGGGCACCTCGTCCAATTCGCTTTGGACGCGCGTCAAAATTGTATTTTTTTTTACTGATTTTGACACGCGTCAAGCCGGAAATATCTAACTTGTGGGAGGAAGTAGTGCCAGACGGTCTGTTTGCAAGATGGTAGCTGTCGATGTAGCCTTTGAAGAGAGAGTCTCCCTTCTCTATTTACTGTACATCAGCGGGAAAATAATTGTTAAATAGCGGGACAGTAGGCAGGCTTGTCGGCTTCTGCACAGGTTCGCAGGGTCAGTCAAAAGTGAAATGAACTAACCAGGTTGCCCTATCTCCTCACTTTTGTTCCTCCAAGCGAAGTCTATTTCAGCTGGTGTCTTATAGCTCGGGGTGATTAGCCACGGCCATTATCAGTATTTCCTCCATGTTTTATGAATTAATTTTGCTGGACCTGACCCCATGAACTGGGTCACAGCATCACGTGAGACCACGTCACCAGGCTCCTGATTGGTTGACGCAGCGCAAATTGACGTCGAAGTTCAGATTTTTCAACTTCAGCACCAGACACAAAAACACACGCGTGACGCGCAAATGCACAAAATGCGCCACATAAAATGAGGCGCATACTTTCTGAAGCGCTTCAAACGCTTCATTAGCGCGAATGAGGCAGAAATGCGTTGTTGCAATGTAGAAACCCTGACGCGCGTCATGTAAACCATGACTTTACATGAAACCCGACGCCCTTGACGCTTCAAACGCGTTCGGTGTGAACACACCGTGAGACTCTTATAGAGCTTTATAAAGAAAGTTTGATCTGACCAGAGCATGTTCCTAGTTCCTAGTTTCCTACTTGGCTTGTGGCAAACCTGAAAGGGGACTTTTTTGGACTTTCTTTCAACAATAGTTTTGTTTCTTCCACTCTTCCCAAATTTGTGGAGTGCCTGACTAATAGTTTTCCTGTCAACAGATTCTCTGCAGCTCCTCCAGAGTTAACATGGCCCTATTGACTGCTTATCTCATTAAGGGTACATAGGTGCCTTCTGATAAGATTATTGTGCGCATCATCAATAGTGTTTGTTTAAAGAATTTAATCATAGCCACTTGCACCCACATGTACATGCACACCTTTGTGTGTCTTCCTGTCCCCTCATGTATAATGAAGCAGTGATGCATGCAAAGCTTCATTATCATGAGCAGACTGAAAAACCGGACAAGACAGGAAATCTGTAAAACTCACAGGCTTATGTTCCAACTTGCACCGTCTGCTGCCTGGAATAAAACGGGACTTCTGAGCTAAAAGTGGTTATGCTAGACGGGCTTCCTTTGTTTCAGGTTCACAACAGTATGTCAGGAGATAATTGGAGTTGGCCTCGCATGACTCAAATGTAGCTGTGCCAAACAAAATGAATGAATAGTTCCGTCCCTCTGAGTTCCTGGACATGATGCCACCTTTGTGTAGTGTTGACGCTGTCACGGATTTTCCTGTTTATACTAATGACTTAGATAGGGGGTTCAAACATAGTTTTTGCAATCTTATAACCATTAACTTTCCATTTTTTAGGTTCTTTTAGTTGTTGTGCTGTTTAGCTTTGTTTTTCTGTTGAGGAGCTGTTCTCCTATATGTGCGTTTACCCAGCTGTCTTTCACCCCATTGAGGGGACATAAATCGGCTAAATTTAATTTGACACAAGCCACACGCCCGTCTTAAAGCATTTAGAGCGGAGAGAGGGCCATGCCGTCATAGCCAATGATATGGTTTATGATATTACTCAACAGCATATATCCGGAAATGGTATGGCCTCTAATGGACAGAGATGGATTAGGCTGCCGTCCAAGTCAGTTGTGAACAAGTCTTGTCCCAGTCTGTGTCTGTGTTGGATGAGACGTTTTGCTTTTAGTGCTGTTATTAGAAAATAGCAGGACATCTTTTTTGTATGCAATGCTCTGGATAGTGTAAAGATTGGGGAAAGGGTAGATCTGATGGTTATTTTGTCTGTTGGAGTTTAAACCAGCGTTTCTCAACCCTGCTCCTGAAGGCAAACTGTCCTCCATGTTGTCGATGTCGCCCTGTTTTAACACACCTGGTTCGGATTGTTGCAGTTTAGCAAAAGCTTGTTAATCAGTCATCAACTGAAATCAGGTGTGCTGCAGCAGGGAAACGCCTAAAACATGCAGGGCAGTGTGCCTTGACGACTAGGGTTATGAAACGCTGGTTTAAAGAATAAGTCCTGACGAAAATTTGCGCCTGGCCCTATTAGCCATAACGTTTTATAGGTAGATTCGCCTGTATCATGTGCCAGTTTCTTTTATCATGTAAGATCAAATATTTTTCTTCTGTTACATTTCTCCTGTCATCTTGTAGCACATTGATAACAAAAATGCAGCAAGGCCAAGGCAATGTGGAGCGAGTTGTTCAACAGGACACAGTCAAAGCATAATTTGCTCTAAACTGGGGACATGAAGATCATCTGATTGGTGCTGATTCACTGACATGCTCATATGTGATACGAGTGCCTTTCCAGGGCATTGGTTGATTCAGTTTTTAGACAAAATCTGTTTAATGGTTGTATCTATGAAATCTGATCTCTTCAGAGAAGATATAAGTTACTTATATAGCTCTGTCACATCTGCCTCATACCAGAGATACCCAGCCCTAAGCTTTTCTTATTTAAACAGGGGGTAGCTTTAGATCACTGTTTTGACAACACGAGTATCTCTCTCCTTGATGCAGCCTCTCTCCCTCTCATTACCGCTCTGACCAGAACGATCCTCAGATCATTTGGGAGTCGATTTGCAGTGGCATGCGTATTTTTACAGCAATCAACACTCAGCGGCAAGTTTTTACAAAGCAGCACCCCGAGTTACAGGGGTCAGACAAGCTCCTAGATGAATGTTGTTGGGCAGGGAAAGTAAACGGGGAATTTCAGTCCAGAACCGCAGTGTTTGGTAATAAGCTGTTTCAGGCTGAGCGGCCTGCATTCCACTACAGTGAGCTCAGAGGTCTAATATAAGCAGCGCTTCGGAGGAATGCACATGCTTTGTTTTAACAGTAAGAGCTGTTAACACAACTTTCTTTGTCCATGCATTATACAGTGGACTTCAGTCTGGGTTGTGTTTCACGAACACACTCCATGGTGTTCTGTCATTTCACATTCATCATGTATGTCCTCATTTTATCACAGCTGTGTCCCACTTCAACCAGTCTGCTGACTGGATCTCTCCTCAGCTGTGGTTTCACGATATCAGCACCTCCACAGCCAGCCTGGATGGCTAACATCACAACTTCCTACAGCCAAGCAGAGAGTTTGCAGTAAAGGAACTGTGACCCTCGTGATTAAAGGATGGGGATCATTAGTTGTCATCAACATTTTCTGTGTGTACTTACCCTCGGGCCTGGTTCTGTGGCTGTTCTGGTTGAGGCTGCATCAGATCTGACCTAAACAGATATTTATTAATTATTATTTAGCTAACAATTCATTAATGCTGGTTATATTGAATGGATGTTCATTAAAACTACTCCGACTGGTCACTTTTGACAATTGCGCTCTATTGTTTTCATATGAGCATACCATTGGGCTGGGGAATATGAATTAGAAACATCATATTATGCCTGGAATTTATAGAAACATATGTCAATTAGAAAAATATTGATAAACTGTAAACCAACCTTTGTGTCATTTAAAAATTATGAACTTTTAATGTGTTTCATTGGGGTTTTATGTAATAGACCAAAAGAACATGGGAAATAATTAACAATTGGAAGGAAAATGTTTTTTTACATATTACACAAAAAGGGCTTGGAGGTTTGGCATTTGTAGCTAGCAGCCTTCACTCTCATAGCTAAACAAGGTTCAGTACAGTGATCTAAACTTTTCTGGGGTCCCAAAGTCCAAACCTTGAGAGCTACTATCCTGCTTTTAAATAGATCTCCAACACATCAGAATCAAATCAATGGCTTGTAACCAGACCTCTGCAGATCTGAATAACATGCTGATTGAGGAATTCAGCCATTTGATTGAGGTGTGTTGCTGAAGGGGTTAAGGATCAAGACTTGTTAGAAACACATGTAAACAAGGTGGCTAAAATAAGCGGTAGCAAAGGCTTTCATATACAAAAAAAAACGTATCCCGTAGTACTTGAGATTGGTCCACATCCATCCTGCTGCTTCGTGTCATCGCCACCTCTGATCATTCATCTGCCCTACATTCAGTTAAAGCCTTTTCAAACACAAAGAGCATTAGCTTAGTGCTTCAGGCAGTAGCTAAGGGCTAAGTGTGGTCTTGCTTCACGGAGCTGTTGGTTAAATGCTGATTCTTTTTTTTCTTTTTTTAACGAGGCACCTTCGGCCACGAACTGCATATTGCCTACCTCTCCCGCCTCAGCGTTTACACACTCATACGCTCCCACAGACACTGGGAAACACAGGATTTGGCATTGAAAGAAAGAGCCAGTCACCTAACACAGTCCAGAGATTAAGAGCAAACCACTAATCTCAGTGTGTTTGTGCGTCTGTGTGCTCCTATTTAAAATGTGTGTTGGTTTTAGCTGGTTTCTTGTTCATCAGTGCTTCCGTCTGTCATAGCAACTGGAATCATGGTCTTTGTTTTGTGTGGTTTTTCAAATCTGGAGGGGAAATCTGCTTCTATGTTCACTCCTTAAATTTAGTTTGGGAGATTTGGTATTTAAGTTGGCTGTCTGTGTCGCATTAGAGCTAAAAAGACAAAGAGCACAACTGAAAAAAATGCACAGATTTGAGCTTTTCAGCAAAACAGAAGAAAGAAAGAAAGAAAGAAAGAAAGAAAGAAGAAGGTGATTGTGCAGGGATTATTGGGATAGATGCAGAGGAAGAGACGAATACAGTCTGTCTGCTCCTCGTGTGTTATTTTAATGACAAGGGCTGCATGCCTGGGAGACAGCCTGGGGTGCTCAACTCAGTGTTCAGCAGCCAAATTAGGCACAATGCTCATAAACCATTCAGAGCACAAGGATGGTGGCTTTCACCATCTAGCTCAAACTGCTCAGAGAAGATTCAAAACGGCTGGTGAGTCTGTAAGCACGTCATAGAGTGGAGGCACAACAGATAACCTAAGGATCTCAGATATGCATGGTTTGCACATATTGGAGGAGGTGTGGAATTCCACATTGATGGAACCTCTTTATCCCAGTTCAGAGGTGAGTTTTGGCCAGCAAGAGTATGCGCAACATGACAGTTGTTTGGAGCAATGAAATATATACCACCTTTTGTTGTTTTGGGATTGATTTTTATATAGAGGTATCAGAGTAAAGAGTGCTGAAAACACTTATATTTACAAAACTTTTGGTAAACCATATATTCATTTTCTTTAACTTGACAATCGTGCTACTTTCTGTTGGCCTTTTGCTGGGTTTCCAGTGTCTCAAAAAGTCATGATAGGTGTTCACTGATACAGTGCTATTAACGCCACACAATATATGCTCTAAAAATCTGTGGTCTTTCTTTTTTTTCTAAATAACATACCTAGCACACCTGTCATTTATGTACACCTTCATTTAGTTCTTTACATAATCACAAATCAGAGTATGATTTTTAGAATGCATGGACTGCTCATGACGTGTCAATAATAATTCATAAATTAATACATTTTTAGATTATTTTTATTTTATTTTTGCCTTTTGAAATATAAATCACAATTGTCTTATGAGTCTAAAATTTAACCCTTTCTTGACTGCTTCCTTGATTAATACAGTTTTGGTGGATAGTCATGAATAGTCGCACGTTATTTCTTCTCTGAATAATCTTAATAAAATACATTTAAGCTAGTCATTTAAAATGTGAAACAAATGTATACATTTGTAAGACACTTCCCTATCATATCCTCAAATACTGCTCCATCTTCAGCACACAGTGGGTTCCAACTTCCAAATAGTGTTCCTGGATCCCTGATTGGTGGTTTTGGCTTCATGCAAACATGTCTGTGGTAGTGCTGGGCAATAAAACAATTGAAATATGTTATCCGATAAACAGAAAATGCCAGTAACAATGAAAAAGGTAGGCATAACTCGATAAGACAGTCAATTTGTGTGACCTATCAGGCAGTACCAGCATTATGAAAGTATTTTTACAAGGTGCAGAGGAGATTTGCATTATTTTATGTTTGCACTCAAACATATTTCTTCCATTAAACGGTACTGTAAATGGGTTTTGCACATCAAAAATAATTTTGAAAGTGCATTTCTCTTTTATTTCAAATCTTTATATCACCCAGCTCTACTTAGTGTTGCTTGTTGTGCTAACATGCTCTGACATGATGAGCTCCATCTCATAGTCAGTGATTTGACTGAAGATGACTTGCTCAAAGAGGAAAATGCTGTGAATACTTAAAGCAGTGCAATCTGCTGTGTTCAAATAAGCCACCAAGCACAGGTGCATTAATGCACCACACAAATTCATACAAATGCAGCCATATATTTGTGTTACGCTGTCTGTCTGAATATGTTGGAGAGTAACCACATTTCCTATGGAAATACCTGTGTGACTTTATAGTTGCAGGGAATGAGAAGAGGAATCATTTGTGTGATGTAGTGCCCACAGTCTGTCTCCACTCTTGGAATGGCAGCTGTCACACATCTGTTACCCACACTGCACTTTGGTTTTCAGGGAAGCGGTTGTCCTCGTGATTGATGCTGCTTCAAGCCAACGTGTTTAAAGGCAGTCTCGCAGATTCCATCTTCAGACTTGTTCAGACCTCTTGATATAAGTCTAACAAAATGAAGATTGACTGTAAAAATCTGCTATATTTTGCTTTATTACTTCATTGCTCATGATACTGTCTTTAAGTAAAAAGGAGGACAAAAATCTCTATATACGATCTCACTATTCCATTAGTCCATCTTGTAAAGTGGCTGCTGTAAAACTTTTACTCTTGTCAAATGTACTTGAACAAAATGAATGTGGCGCAAATCAAGGACGATGGTTGAGCCCTTTCATGCTCTCTTCCATTGATCGAAGAAATTCGACAGAGGTTTACAAGGTTCTACCTGTCCATCTGGGCCAAGGGGGAGAACATCTCCCCATTTTTAGGGAAGCTTGACTCCTTCTAGTACAGCATTTATACCCCTTTAAACTTTTTCACAATGTTTTACGAACTTCAATATTTTTTTCAACGTTTTATTGCAATAATTGTGAAGGAGAAAACAATGTTTTTGTTTTTTACACATAATACCTTGAAAGCTGTGGCTTGCATTTCAGCCTCTTAACCTGATACCACTAAATAAAATCTAGGAAAAACAATTATTTTTAAAGCTCAGCTAATTAGTTTAGAGTTCATCTGTGTTTAATTTTAACTTGGCAGTATAATTAAACGGACAAGCCGGCGAAAAGGGAATTGATCATGGAAGCAGGCTTGAGGCCTATTTTATTGTTGGAGGAGCTGCAAAGATCCGCAGCTCGGGTGGGAGAATCTATTGAATCTATCAGTGATTGTTTCCACAAATATTTCTAGTGTTGGAAGAAGAAAGCTATTAAAAGAAAGGAACAAAAAGTTCTTGTTGCAGTTTACATCAAGTCTCGCAGGGGACTCTGTGAACATGTTGAAAAGGACGCTCCGATCAGATGAGACATCAATCCATTTTTTGTGGCTATATTCAAAACGCTATATGTAGCAGGTGAAACATGGTCTAGAAGCATCATGCTGCGGGACAAGAAAGCTGGTCAGAGTTGATGATTAAACAAAAGCAAAAATCGGGTTGTAGGTGTGGAACATCGACCCAGAAGACTTGCAGCTCTAATTGCTGTGAAAGGTGGTTTTACGGAGTATTGTCTCAGGGAGGATGAATACAAAAACTTTATAGATTTTTGGTCTAGCACATGAATTCCCAATAAAACATACTGAAGTTGCCAGTTGTGACTTCACAAAATGTGAGGAAGTTGAAGGGAAAGAAATGCTTTTGCAAGGCACTGGCCTTCACACAAACATTTTTTGAGTACTTCTAAAACAAAGTCTTTAGTCTTCACAGAGGAAAGCCAAACAGGGCACCCAGATTTATTTTCTGAAATGGTCATAGCAGCTTTCAGTATTCCTAATGACATACCAGTTGGTTTGTTTCTATAGCAAAGGCAGGAAGGAAATAATACAAGACAGCACATAGTGCAGTTCTGCTTTAGTTCAGTTTCTCCATCTGAAAGCTGTCAAGTCCTATTGGATGACTTGAATGCAACACACTGGCATTTGTTTTTGGCACCTAAAGCCTGCTTGCTAATTTTTTTTTCATTGTTCCTTTTAAGCACCAAATGGCTTTTTGCTAATTTTGAGTGACAAAAAATAATTACTGGTATTACTGTACATGGCTATATTGACCTCTGATAACTCTTGAAATCAAGTGTTTAAATTCTACTGCCAGCCAGCTGGAAAAATGGGCCCTGGATGAACAAATGTCCATGTATGGTTGACAGATGGGTTTTGGATATTTTTGAGAATATTCCAGTAATCCTCCAGAGAGGAGTGATTAGTTAGTTGCAGTGAGATTTGAGATTGTGCTGCGGCACGGGCACTTTGTAAACCAGATTGGTCTAGGTTAGTCCTACCCCCCTTACTCCCTTCCCTCCTATTAGTTTCAGCCGCATAGACACCCTCTGCCCTCTGACTGGGCTATATGCCAGACTGGTGGTGTAACCAGCCTGTAAATGACTAACCAATACCTTACCTACATGGAGAATGTGTGAAAAAGTGTATTTTTCTTCAGAGCTCTAAAATAAGAGGAAACCCCCATTTCTGTCATCTCAGCTAGACCTTTGTGGCTTTTTGTTTTGTTTTATGATTACTTTATATCCAGGGATCGCTCCCCACTCCCTTGCCTATCTACCGCTCGGTGCATTGGGGGGGATGGTAATCCATTCTTCCCATATGTTAGATAGTGACGGTGGGATTAGGCAGACCCTGCAAGAGGATTAAGGCTTCAGGGTTTGGGTCCCCTTCTATCTCGCCTCCTCTCTAACTGTCCCACCCCTCCACCTGCTTCTTGCCGTCTCCTTGTGCTGTTCAGCTCCTCTCCCACCCTTCTCGCATCTCTCTTTTCTCCCCTGGGCAAGCATCCAATCTCTTGAGTGTTTTAGCTGTTGAAAATAAGGATGTAGAGGGCAGATTATCATACAGGTCATTTCTTCTTTAATTTAGCACAGTAATGGACATTTCTCCTGCTTGCGTAAATTATTGTTTGTCTTTATGGGATTTAGTGTTGATATTTTATAGATGTGATCCACATGTTGCTAGGATAGAGGATTTGTCCATTTGGTGCTTTTTTTCCTCACTCATCACCTCTCTTTTTCTCTCTCGATACCTTCTTCTCCTCCTTCTTTTCTCCCAGTGTTGAGGGCTGTAATTGATATGCCAGTGGCAATAAATCAGCCCAGCTTTGCGGTGGGAACGTTATCTGAACGGACAGGTTCAGCCTCTTTGGAGAGGAGGCTGAGAGTGCAAGTTAGCCAGCTCAGCTCCACTAACGGCTTACCTCTTTCTCACCCTCTGGTTTTTAACAACATGCAACCACCTTGCCTGTCTTTCAAATGAGCAGGGGGGAGACCCTCAACATATTTACTCTCAATTTATTTCCCAGTTTCCAATTCCTACTGGAACAGTTTCCCGTCCTGTCAGTTGATAGGATGTGTCGATATTAAATCCAATCATCTCACCCCTTTATAGCCTAGCGTCTCTAATGCTTTCTCCTTAATTGATAAAGGCTTCAGCTCCCCCAAATCGTTGATTCCTCATTCCTGAGGCAGGAGACGAGCTCATGCCCAAATGATTGACATGTTTTCCCCTGACGGAGCCAAATATGACTCGCAGCAATTCCTCCAGTGCTCTTAGCAGCCTTTCGCTTAAGCTCTGGAGGAAAGTGAAATTGAAGAGGGTTTTCGGGGATAAGTGTAGGGAGAAAAAATAGGAGAATTTTGAGCAAGGGGCATGTGTGCAAGAAGTCGAGTCAAAACTGCCATTTACAGTTTAACAGGATTCCTGCATAGTCTGGAAAAGACTGGAATTCATTTTCTAGATCTGAATCGAAGTATGGTAATCTGAAGTAGAGTACTGAGTAATAGTTGTATTTTCAAACTGTCCAGTTAACTAAAGCATCCATCAATCCATCCCCGCCCACCCACTTTTCTTTTTGTACTCAAAAAAAATAAGGAAAAAAGGACTTAAAACTGTGGAACCGAACATAAATTGTAACAGGCCAATATGGTAGGAAACTTGAGTTAAGTGTGTGAAGAAGGGGACTGAGGCTGAATATGCCTTTGAATGCATTAGTAAGGACATTATCAGCATGATTCCTTTTTCCATCCCGTATCCATCATCCCCTCTAACTCTTAAAACGTGTTTCATTATGCCTTATTGCCCAATAGATAAAAAGCAGGCACAGACTCCAGATGCAATTTTTCGTTAGATTCACACTCTCTTACATCAAGCTATGCCTGGCCTAAATGAAGAGAAATTACAAGAGGGAAATTTTTTTCCCCAGGTTCTCTCTCGTTCTTTATCATGCATTAGCTGGCGTTCTCTCTCTGCCTCATTGTGTCTTTGCCTCTCTTGGAAATGACAAAGGAAAATGAGGCAGCCGGCCTCCCCACGCGCTGCCACGCTTTAAATTGACATCTGCTCTCATCGCGCAGCACGACTGTACTGTTGAGCAAGAAATTTGTTTTTTTTGTTTTTTTTCATAGGCCGGCTCGTCACTTTATTGCATCTGCCTGTGCCAAAGAGGCCATGATCCGCGTCAAGTCGTTTTAATCTCAGAGTGGAGAGTAGGGGTATATCTGATAATTGTACCTCAGGCCCTTCTGTCGGCAGTTTTCTTGCTGAAGTGCCTCATTCTACAGGGCTCCCCTGATGTTTACTCCAAGCAAAGGTATAGTTGATTAAAATGCTGTTGACGTCCATTTTAGTCCCCTTTACAGAGCAGGCTTCTAGCTTTCTATCGCTTCTTTTTTTTTTTTTTTAGATTTTCTCGTTGATATAAATTAGTTATTTTCCAGCTGAAGTGTAATATGACAGAGCGTCTCCCTGATCCTGGCTAGTTTTGTGCCAACCCTGCTGTTCTCTCTGCTCTCTTCCACTCTCACCTGTGACTAATGATAATGACCATTTTAAAGATGGCTCTTACAGAGGTGTTTTCTTGCCATAGGTATATCCGAACTGCTTCCTCAAAAGTTGATGCAAACTTGTTTATTTTTTTTCATCCTAAAACTTTGCAGATCTATTTCGCAACAAATTGGTGCCTCTCACTGGGCTTGATTAACAGACCAAAGTCTCAGATCTATTTGCTTAATGACTAATAGACCATTTGCTTTGCTTCTTAAGTGGCTCATCAGCAAAACAGGAAGTGGAAAGTGAATTACAGAATACTCAACATATTGTGGACTGCATCTTCACTGTTTTGCTACACTTTTTTAATAATTTCTGTATCTGTATCATTTTCCCTTCTTGCCTACCTTTCTAATCTGTTGTTTTTTTCTGTTGTGCAAAGAAATCAACCAAAGATTTCCTTCTGATTTCCAGCTGTTTGGTAATTTGGTTTCTATAAAGTGCTCTTACGTATGTGTGTGTGCATGCATGGTTGTTTGTCCTGTGTGTGTTGGCTTGTGATGGACTGGCAACCTGTCCAGGTTATACCCCATCTTCAAGGATACGTGGGTTTAGACAATAGATGGATGGGTGGATGGATGGACTTTTAAAACATGAACACGATCAGGTCTGTCAGTCAGTCATCAATCTCTGTAATTCCTCTAAAAGATATCCATACCCAGAAGAAATGCTCACCGTTACCCTTTCAAACGGCCCATTTTATGTCTGCACTGACAAGTAACAATATGGTTTAGTGTGTGCTGAGTAAACTTTTAAGCAAAATAAATGTTTGCCAAACCGCTGCTCCTCAGTTTTCCGTGTGAGCTTTGTTGAGCAGACAGGGACTACAGTAGAGAAGGAACGGAGCCAGACGTATTACAGCGTGGGCAGTATTCAGATTGACAATAAGTGTTTAAAAAAAACAACACAGCATTTGCAGAGTTATTATAGGCACTTAAGATGTATACATTAGCCCCGTGCTTACAAGTTGCTCACTACCATAAGTGTGAGACATTGAAAACCTCAATACATTTGTGGCAGCAGATAATGGTAAAATGGTTCTTTCCTTTTTCTATTTTATTCACTTAATGTATTGGACTTGATTCTCTCAGCCAAAGCAACACTACCAGATTATTCTGCATTACTGTATAGTTTTGGCCATCATACAACTGATATCCATTATTAGCCCACCAAAGCTACATAAGTAATTAAAATATTGATGAACTTGTTAATGTTCTGACTGTTACAGTACATACCATTACAGGAAAAGCTTTAAGCAGACCTAGCTATAAATAGCTCGCAATCAGTGCTACAGTCCCTAGTAGCAGTTTTTCCGAGAAAAAATCTCTAAAAGCAGCACTGTAACACTGAAATTTATGAAATATTAGTAGGTTCAATGTAGAGTCCGTAACTCATGGCTATACTCGAATTGTTTGCACAGATCTTTTAATAATCGACCCCTGCCTCCCCTGCATTTTTGCGCATACTTCACTGTAGACACATTTGCCTTCCAGACTTGATTTGATCTCATTTATATTTTACCAAGGCAAATGTCAAGTTGGCTTTTTCCTTTTTTAAACTGTATAATTCTTAAAAGTTTTAGGCATCTCTTCTTTCTTGATGCCCAATCAATAAAAAAAAAACATTTTTATACTCTAACATATTTTCTCTTATTTGCCTTTCAGGGGCCCAACCTTGTGCCTCTTCGGATGATGTTCCTGATGACTGCTCAAAGCACTGAAAACAGGACAGTGGATCAATAGGAGTTCTGTTTCTCATTCCCTGGTCTGTCCTGTCCCCCCCCCCCCCCCATTCTCTCCTTTCTCATTCCTTAATAGCAGAGGAGGCAAGGAATAAAATCCTGAATTGGATCTAAGCAGCAGAGATTGTTCTCCTTCTTCCTTTCTCCTCCCCCTCCCCCCCAAAGCCTCAGGACACTTCAGATATGTGTCCGCTTTCTCGGACATTTCCCCTCCCTGGCCAGGGGGACGTGTTGGTCCTGTTTGGGGTTTTGATCCTCATGGTCTCATCCCTCTCTGGAGGTCAGCCCATACCCTTCAAACGGTTTTCACCTCCTGACAGTTTGCTTACACATCTGGTCATCCACAACAAGACTGGAGAAGTATATGTGGGAGCTGTCAACTGGATTTTCAAGCTTTCCAGCAACCTGACAAAACTGCGTAACCACATGACTGGCCCAGTAGTGGACAATGAGAAATGCTACCCACCGCCCAGTGTCCAGTCCTGCCCTCACGACCTGGCCCCAACCCCCAATGTGAACAAGCTGCTTCTTATAGACTACGCACAGAACCGTCTCATCGCCTGCGGCAGCACCTCGCAGGGCATCTGCCAGTTCTTGCGTCTGGATGACCTCTTTAAACTCGGCGAGCCTCACCACCGCAAGGAACACTACCTCTCCAGTGTGGCGGAGTCGGGTACCATGTCGGGGGTCATCATAAGCTCACCTCAAAGTCCTACCAGCAAGCTGTTCATTGGAACACCTATTGATGGAAAATCTGAGTACTTCCCTACGTTGTCCAGTCGCAAACTCATGGAGAATGAAGAAAATGCAGACATGTTTAGCTTTGTCTATCAGGATGAGTTTGTTTCCTCTCAGCTTAAGATCCCCTCAGACACTCTGTCCAAATTTCCTGCTTTCGACATCTATTATGTGTACAGCTTCAGCAGTGAACAGTTTGTCTATTACCTAACAATGCAGCTAGATACCAAACTGACCTCACCTGACGCTAGTGGGGAGCAGTTCTTCACCTCCAAAATTGTCCGCCTCTGCATGGATGACCCAAAGTTTTACTCCTATGTGGAGTTCCCCATCGGCTGCACCAAAGACGGGATAGAGTACCGTCTGGTGCAGGACGCCTTCCTGGCTCGACCAGGCCGGCAGCTGGCCAACTCCTTGGGGATTTCTGAGAATGAAGACATCCTCTTCACGGTTTTCTCCCAGGGTCAGAAAAATCGGGCAAAGCCACCCAAAGAATCTGCGTTGTGCCTGTTCACCCTGAGGAAGATCAAGGAAAAGATCAAAGAACGAATTCAGTCCTGCTACAGGGGCGAGGGAAAACTCTCCTTACCCTGGCTGCTAAACAAGGAGCTTGACTGCATCAACTCGGTAAGCTATTTTTGCTTTTACACGTATTGTTGACTACATTTGGCTTGAGATTGTGTGACAATGTAGAAAAATGTGTTACCATTGATGAACACAGATGTAGTAATTTAAGCAGTGAGAACAAATTGCTTTTCTTGACGCTAAATCTGATTTGCAGTTGTTGAATACTAATGGTCTCTTGCCTACTGCCTCCTGCTGACTCCCTTTTTAAGTTTTTCTGCTCTTTTTCTTCTGTCCACCAACAAACTCTGAGACTGTAGATTCCCCCAGACAGGGCACATCACTAGCCCAGTCCCCCGAATTTGTGAAATGTCACTCAGCTTGATTCTGTGCTCTGCAGTGCAAGATCCTGAGAGAGAGTGTAGGTTAGACCTGATTTTTTTTTTTTACGAACTGATCCACAAAGCATGGCCTTGCATGCATTACAGAAGACGCTGCTTAAACAGACACATGCATGAAGTCACACTAGCAACCTTTAGACACTACAGGGCAACAGTTACGCAGTTTGCAAATATAACCTTTGGCACTCACAATTGAAGAGCCAGTTTTAAAGTGTTTCCCATTACTCAATGGATTTCTGATTGCAGGCGTCATTATAACATCAAATGCACACAAAGCATTTTGTAAAAGATGTAGATCCTTACCTTACATTTGAGATTTCCAAAAAGACAGCCAATGTTTCCAAATATAACATGTTCTGTAACACAGGGGTTTAAAGCTCAAATAAAGAAAGAACAGCAGAAAATTTTTGCTTTAAAGCTTTTAGCCTTCCTGTTACCTGCTAAAAGTCTTGCTTTCTCTCCTTCTTAACATTGCATGTCTTAATTTTGTATGGAAAACATTTTTACTAGCTTCTTACATCTAATGGTTTCTCTGACTTCAGTTTAAACACCTTACTGAAACAGAAAATGAAACGGGGCTGTTTCCTTGTAATAAATAGTTATGGTGTGTTCACTGATTGGGGGAAAAGCATTGTAACCAGCCACTGACACAGTCGAGCGTAAAATCGTCTGATTCTAATCCCAGGCTGACTTCTTGGTGCATCTCTATCTCTATGGCGTATCTACAAGTGCTATTTTTGACGATTAAATAAATCAGCTAAATCATAGACATTTATCCAAAGGAGTCATAACCTAGTATTACCTTGGATACCCACGCTCTATTATAGTCTTTCAGGCCCTTCTAAAAAAGAAAAGTTGAAAAAAAGTGAAAAAAATAAACACAGAGCTCCTCTGACCCTTATTTCTGAAGGCATTATTGTCTCGCGAGATCTGATGCAATATTTTGGCTGTCGTGGACGGTCATTGGAACAATGCAAATGAGGGGCGGGTTGATTAGTGGCAGGAAGGAGGGGGGTTGACACCGCAGGTAACGCTTCAGCATATCATTCCAAAATGAATGATATGCTGAAGCAAGTTGTGAATGAACCCGACCTTCAATTGTAGCTGCATTCTAGGTCATTTGTTGTTTGCAAAGTAGCAGCCATTACCCGTGTTGTCCTCGAAGCTACTACTCCCGCTAGCATACAATTAGCAGTTAGCTGTTGTTTGTTACACACAGTAGAGCAATAAAAACACAGCCTTATCGTTTAAATTGCAGGCAAGTCTCTGATTATTGGAATGGCCCCTTTTTCCAAACGGAGCTTCGATGCCAACTTCGCCTGATATTGTCCCAAATTCGTAAAGGATTCCGGCGTAAAATGTGTAGCACACAGCACCTTAACCAGTGGGAAGGGTTGTAGGAACCCCGCCATTAAAAATTTATTTAATCCACTAGTCCCTAATAGCTAGGTCCGTTCTTGGGAGAGAAAAAATATTTCCACGTTGATTCTGGCAGTCAACAACAGAGCAACTCACGTGTGCACTACGTTTCTGCATCTTTCATGGTCGAGTTCGTTTAAAATCGGAATTCAGTAACGGGAGAATGGGAGGGCGGGCTTCCTGCAGCATACGTCTGCGATGTCCATACATTGTATATCCAGCGCCGACTTGACGTCAAGTTGGCCAGAAATTACCATCACGTATTTGAGTGCGCGTGCACGTGGGCTGGTTGACGAACCAAAAGGGTAAACAAACACTTCAATTTTAAATATTGGCTTCCTGGCCAGTGTATAATTGTTAGGCAATCCTAACATACATTTTTTCTCGAGGAAAAGTGAAAATTACAGGTCATGACTCCATTAATGCTGTTTTGGTAGATAAATAAGGAGTTCACTGCTATGTGTTTAGTTTTAATCTTCCTATCACTTTTCTGCCAAGGTCAGACACGGGTGTTTTCAGTAAAGTCAAGTTTGCTTAGATTATTTGATCAGACTCTTATAACTTGTCAATCACATGCGCCATTCACTTCTATAGTCTTTCACTTTTCAACTGCATTTTTTACGTTGTTCAGAAGAAAGGTAATGGTTCAACAAAAATATGCTTGGGGGAAGGCTCTGTACATCTGAAATCAACTCTTTACTTTATCAGTTGACACTGTAATGCAATTCCTGAAGTATTTTTTCTTTGTTGGATTTTGTTCACTTTTTAATTAATTCCCTATTGATGCATGCCATGCCACCAAGATGTTTAATGTTTTTTACCACTGTTACCTCTGTTTGGTCCCTGTCATAGATTCATTGATCCATTTACTCATAAATTCACTGATATGCCTCACTCTGTCCCTCCTCTATTCCACCGATCCCTTTCTGCATGCCTTGTTACCATGGTTTCTGTGCTTTTGATATGGATTACATCCAGCAATAATTTTGTCACTCAGACAACCTCTTAAAACCTGCCGTCCCTAAAAAACTGTCTTCAGTGAGGATGAAATGGCTTCACAAAAGAACCTACTGGGTGACCCCAAGACAGCAGCAGGACCTAAGAGGTCAGCGTCAGGTTAATGATGTCTGCTCCAGTGCCCCTTAAAACTGACCTAATTTCAGCAGCCCACCACTGACCTGAAGCTCAGCTCCAAAGGAGCTTTAGTCTGAGATCGTTTTTCAGTGTGGGAACAGAATAGACACAAAATAGTTTAACATAACCAGCAGTAAAACAGAAACGTGGAAGGAAACTGAAGAATCAAAACAACCACGCATATGAGATATAAATATTCTGTAATTTATGCATACATCTTTAAGTGGAAACATCCACATGCTAGTTAATGTAACCAGAAAAAAGACACTACACATGATCCAGCATTGCATTAAAGCTGGCTGTGTTCATAGCAATTTGCCTCTTTTCCTAGTTGCTATGGCTTATAAATAATCATTATTATATTATCTGTTATATAGAGTATAGTATTTCTTTTAAATGCACATGTAAAATCTGATTATTTTGCTATAATTTTATTAGAAATTTAGTTTAGTTTATACATTTTTGTTTAGTTTATAGTTTATACATTAATAAATAATAAAAATTGTAAGGGAGCATAAGTTGAATTTGGGTTATTTGCTACCTTTTAGATGTTTGAGTTTTCTCCACATATTTAATTTTTCATTATAGTAGTAATAACTGTCTGAAATGCTGTATGCACTGAGCTCAGCTTAGCCCTAAATGCTTTTAGAAGATAGATGGGAAAACAACCTAAACCCAAAACACTACAGTGTTAAGAACTTACTTGATGTCTCCTAAAAGAGCACTGACAGTCTATTGAGTGTACTTTCAATTCAAATTCAAAAATACTTTATTGATCCCAGAAGGAAATTAAGTGTTGGTATAGCTCATATAATTAATTCTTTAAGGAGTTGTTGTGGATAATGATGGCTGTGGGCAGGAAGGATTTCCTGTAGCGGTCTGTATTGCAGCGAAACTGAAGAAGCCTCCGACTGAAGACGCTCTGATGTTGTATGACTGTCTCATGAAAAGGATGCTCAGGGTTGTCCATAATTTTTTTGATTTTATGAAGAATCCTTCTTTGCATTATCATCTCCAGATTTTCCACAGTTGTCCCAAGAACAGAACCAGCCTTCTTTATCAGGTTGTTTAGCCTATTTAAGTCCCTGGCTCTGATGCTGCTACCCCAACAGATGACGGCTGAAGAGATTACACTCTCCACAACAGACTTTTAGAAGATCTCCAGGATCTTGCTGCAAACCTTGAAGGACCTAAGCTTCCTCAAGAAGTACAGTCTGCTCTGTCCCTTCTTGTAGACTGTTTCACTGTTGCGCCTCCAGTCCAGTCTGTTGTCAAGGTGAACTCCGAGGTATTTATACTCCTCAACCACCTCCACTTCTTCTCCCATGATGGAAACAGTTTTTGACTTATCCTTGTTTCTTCTGAAATCTACAATCATCTCCTTTGTTTTGTTCACATTCAATGTGAGACGATTGTTTCCACACCATGTCACAAAGCGGTCCACCAGCTCTCTGTATTCAGCTTCTTGTCCATCTCTGATACACCCGACAATTGCAGAGTCATCTGAGTATTTCTGCAGAAGACAGGTCTCTGATTTGTACTGGAAGTCTGAGGCGTACAGAGTGAAAAAGAATGGTTGAGGGCTCCACCTGTGTCTTCAGGAGTTTCTGACAAAGCAAATCAGGCTGAATTGTGTTAAATGCACTGGAGAAATCAAAGAACATGATCCTCACATTGCTACCTGCTTTGTCCAGATGACAGTGGGTTGGTTGAAGTAGGTGGATGATGGCATCTTCAACTCCACAGCGATAAACAAACTGCAGTGGGTCCTGATACGTTCTTGTTTGGTTACTCAGGGGTGCCAACAGGAGTCTCTCCAGGACCTTCATGATGTGGGATGTCAGGGCAACGGGTCTATAGTCATTGATGACTGATGGGTGAGTTATTTTGGGTTCTGGAACAAGGCAGGATGTCTTCCACAACACTGGAACCTTCTCCTGAGTTAGGCTAATGTTGAATATGTGCTTCAGAATCCCACAGAGCTGCTCTGCACATGCCTTCAGGACTCTGGGGCTGACACCATCTGGACCTGCAGCCTTGTTCCAGTTCAGTTTCTCCAGCTGTCTCTTCACCTGACTTTTGGAGACAGACAAGTGGGAGGGGGAGGCAAAGGGGGTAGCAGCATTTCCTGACTTGGTTGAAGTTAAACTTGTGGAATTAGAAGAGTCCATTGCTGAGGTGAAGGATAAATCATCCGAGGTGTAACAGGAAAGCTGTTGATCAGAGGAAAGTGGGATGTCTGTTTGGCTGGGAACAGGAGAGGAGGATGCTGAGCTAGTTCCTGAACTGAACCTGTTGAAGAATATGTTCAGTTCATTGGCTCTGTCCAGACTTCCATCTATCCAATCCTTCCTGTCCTTAAAGGCTGTGATCGTTGTCATTCCTGACCAGACATCTCTGATATTGTTCCTCTGTAGTTTGTTCTCCAGCGTCTTCCTGTATGCCTCCTTGCTGTCTCTGATCTTGACTTTAAGTTGCTTCTGTATACTCCTCAGTAATTCCCTGTCTCCCTCCCTGAAGGCTTTTTTTCTTGTTTAGCAGTTCCTTCAGGTCACTGGTGATCCAAGGCTTGTTATTAGGGAAGCATCTCACTGTTCTGGTGGGGATGATGTTGTCCACACAGAAGTTTATATAGTCAGTCACACACTCAGTCATGGCATTGATGTCCTCTCCATGTGCTTGGCAAAGAGTCATCCAGTCCGTGGTTGCAAAACAACCCTGCAGGGCTTCTTCAGCTTCCTGTGACCATTTTCTCACAGTTCGTTTTGTCACAGGTTGCCTCTGAACAAGGGGTTTATATTCTGAACAGAGACAAACAAGATTGTCATCTGATTGTCCCAGAGGAGGTCTTGGTTTGGACATGTATGAATCCTTTACATTTGCATAAAACAAATCCAAGGTCCTGTTTTCTCTTGTAGAGCAGCTGATAAATTGTTGAAATGTTGGAAGTGTAGTAGAGACCGAGGCACGATTAAAATCACCAGATATTGCCACAAATGCATTGGGGTGCTGTGTCTGTAGCTTAGCAACAACGGAACTAATGACATCACATGCAGTGTCGGCAGCGGTTGAAGGTGGAATGTAAACTGCCGCCAAAATTACACTGGTGAACTCTCTTGGTAAATAATATGGATGAAAACTCACTGCCAAGAGTTCGATGACACCATCTGTTGTTGACGAGCACTTCTACTCCACCACCCTTTTCTTTTTCTGGTTGTCTTCAGATCTCTGTCTGCTCGTACAGTCAGGAAGCCTGGCAGACAGACGTTGGAATCGGGGATATGATCCAGCAGCCACTTCTCCGTAAAACACATAACACTGCATTCGACGGTACTCTGGCTGAGTCCTTGTAAGGGCTTGGAGTTCATCCATCTTGTTAGCCAGTGATCTTACGTTGCCCATTATGATCGATGGAAGACATGGCTTGAACTTCCTCTTTCTCTGTCTCCTTTTCGCTCCGGCTCTGCATCCACGTCTCCTCCTTATCAACTCATCAGGGATTTATGGCTTCAGTTGAGGTATTATTTCAGCTTTTGCGATGTTAATCAGCTGCTCCTGGTTGTAAACCACATTGTTGCCATGGTTTCGCATCATAACAAATTGTTAAAAAGGGAAAAATTTACAGCAAAATTCCTTCCAGCTTCACAGCACCAAAAACTAGAAAGTATACAGATCAAAAAAATGCAATCTTCTTTAAGAAAAAAGAGGAACCAATGTACCAAAAACCAAAATTTAATATGTAGCCAACAGAGCCACTCCAACATGCAGCCACCCAGAGCAGCGCAATTCTAGAATTCTTTCTATGATATTATGGAGCCATTCCTGCTGTGTAGCTATATTATGTTCTTCGCATGACCAAATGGAAAGTACGGCAACAGCTTACATTTACCAAATATTTTTTAGGTTGACATTTTAAATACATATACATTTTAGTGTCTTATAATAACAGTTAGCACAGTTGGCATTATTACCTGTAAACATCTTTCTGATCGAGTGTGTAAAGGCTGCAAACATTTCTATATCCACTCCATTTAGCCTTCCTGGTATCTTTCTGGTATCTACCATCACATTTCTTGATCCATATTTAATATTTAGCTAAACTCTATTTAGCCTTCCTGGTATCTTGTTGGTATCTACTAGCACATTTCTTGATACATGTTTACCATTTAGTCATGCCACCACCAACTACACTTAAGCTCAGAAGAGACTGAGTTAGGAAGTCATCGGGTGAGTCAATCTTGATAATTTCACTGCAAAGCCCAGGTTAAAAATAGTTTTCCTGTGTGACATGATACACCCTCCTCTGCCACTGAACATGTCCACTGTTGAGGTTCTTGGGTAATTTTTATACCTAATTAGATTATTAATGTATGATTTTCAATACGGTTTTCCCCATGCAAGAGCAGTTTGAGCATGAATACAAAACCAGCATAAAATTCAAGTCTTTCCACCACAGTTGAGCGATGGATGGTTGTTGTATATGTATGTTTAAACTCTTGAAATCGTAAACTGATACGGCCATTTCATGAGTCCCAAAAGTTCCTGCTGAACAACCTGAGGAATTGAGAGGAAGTCTTAGCAGTGTGGGAAATGTTCCTTAATGCCGAGGGTGTAGGGGAAATGTGTTAAGGTTGACCCTGCCATGGTGCAGAGGAGAGGCCAAGGCAGGGCTGGTTTGTGGGTGGTGGGCTGGACAGGCATGGACAGCTGTTAAACACACTGCCATGATTGATCACCAGGAGCCTACTGTGTGAAGTTTAGATTTGTGTTGGATCCTAATTTCTTGCCTGTGCCCATTATCAAGCTGGTGTGTTTTACTGCTGAATTGACACGTCATCTGTTTTTGATAAACACAAATCTTCAGGTGCATTAGATGCAGGTCTGTGATAAAACATGTTTTCCTCAACACATCTGACACTGCAGAGCGTTTAGCACCTCAGCTCCACTACCAGGCTATATTTGTCTTCTGTTTGTGTGCAGTATTGTGGTGTTTGTCTGTGTGTGTATGCCTTGTTTTGTCCCTGAGCTTTATTAGTGAACCTCTGACCTTCTCCCCAGTTTGAGAGTGGATCAATACAAACCATTTCCACAAAAGGAGAATGAGAGGGTGGAGGAGAGTCGCTAAGTTAGGAGTGAGAGAGGGGGAGAGATGACTGAAAACATAGAACGGAGTGCAATGGGAAGGGAAGCAGAAGAGAAAGATCTATGTAGAGGTGAGAGCATGAAAAGATGAACATGAATGTTGCAGAAACTAAAGGAGTGAGCCAGCCAGAACCGGAGAGAGAGAGAGGGGAGAGAAAGGTGCGAGATGTAGGTGGGGATAAAAATGAAAGAACCAGAGGGAGTCCGAACCGGAGGAAGAGTTGGATGCCAAAGAAACCTGCATAAGAGAGTAGAGGAATTTGAGGATGGAGTTAAAGATATGAGGAAGACTGAGTGAGAAATACAGGAGATCATTTTGAAACACCTGAAGAAAAAAACAACCCCAAAAATCAGATTGTGGAGAATTAGCTTTAACTGGACTCTACAATCGTTCTGAAGCCTCATAAATGAATATATGGATATTAAAAATGAACTAACCCATTATCAGTTTGACTGCCATTCTTCACCATCTTCACTGAATAATGCAACAATAAATGTGATCAGTCATCTGTTGAAACATAAATGGAGCATTTAGTATTTCATACATACAAATTAAATATGCTCTTCTGAGCCTACCGGATCCCCCGGCTCTGTTTTCAGTGTGGAGACACCAAAAACAGTGTACCCCCAGAAGTACTCTGTTAATGTTCTACTGAGTCACAGACTTTGATGAAACATGCACAGTAATTGAATGGGGTATATACGATGGGGAAAAAGAAAACGGACCTAATGAAGAATGGTAAATGGATTGTTGGACCTCAAAGTGCTTCACACTACATTCAATCATACCCACATTCATACGCTGATGGTGGTAAGCTACATTGTCGCTACAGCTACCCTTGCTACAGACTGACAGAAGCGGAGCTGCCATTCTGTTGGCGACACCATGCCCTCTGACCACCACCAGCAGGCAAGGCGGGTGAAGTGTCGTGCCAAAGGACACAACGACTGAGCGAATTAAATTTTTCTTCTGATTAGTGTTTTGCCTCAGTCAGAGCTGGTTAACTTTTGATGTGATGTCAGGTTTTTGCAGCGTTTTAAACTAAATTAAATTTTGAAACGATTGGAAAGACTGATTTTCTGTAGAGGCCTGTTTGATTCAGATTTCTTTCTCTTCCATATTCGGTTGTGCACAAATATATATTAATGAAAAAACCCTAAACCATATTCAAGCGGGGAGGAAAAACCGAGTAAATGTCTGAGATGGACATAAGAATGGAGGAATTGATGAAATGGACGAAGAGAAAAGCTTTGCAGTGGAGGAAACGACAAACGGCCAAGAAGGGAGCAGCAAGCCTTTTACAGCCAGTGTGCTCAGGAGGGAGAGAGGCAATGATTCACCGGCTGAGAGGAGAGCAGGGCCAGAAGAAGACTGATGGCCTCAGAACTTTTTTCACTGCCGCTGCCAAGAACAGCTTGAGAAAAGGGTGGATGACAGAAAGAAGGAGAGGAGAAGCGCGTGATTGAACACTGACTGCCACACGAATAATATCGGTGTCCCTCACCTGGCCAGTGCTCTGTCCTCTTCAGCCATATGTCTCTCCGTCATGTCAACCCTTAGAGTGTTCATCGAAGCTCCTTTGACAGGGTGTGTGCGCGTTTCCAATGCAAGTGCCATACTAATGAGACTCAGAAGCACACGTCTTTTGTGTGTGTCTGTGAAATATTCTGGGTTGAAACAGCCATAAAACCTCTTTGCTCAGGGGTAACTTTGTAGAAAATACGTTTTTACTCCTGAAATAGTATTTATTTTGGTAATCGCATTAAAAATGAACAAAAAAAATAACTTTTCAAATATTCTTATTCAATTCTAATAAGTTAAAGAAAAGTGTCTTGTCTAAATTAATTATTCTGGTGTTCTTCAGTCTCCTTGAATTAACATTTTTTCATCGATTGACAAAAGAAGTGATGCAGACTCTCAAAATCCAGAGCTACCAATCAGATTCAGACCCCAATTGTAATATGTGCTAACATCATGCTGACAGTAAGGCATTGTGCAGCTGGTCCTTCCCTCTCATTGCAGTTAATATATTCCCTGTTCTCATGGGAAGTGCAACTCTTTGCCATTTTTCTTCTTGTTCCAAAGGATTACTCAAACTGTCAAAGTGTTTTCTCTTGATTGCAAGATGGATGGGAGAGTTTTGAACTTTGGCACAAGTCAGGGCATCAATCAGAGAATCAATTCCAGAAAACCAGTCGTTTTTAAATAAACGTCTTTTAAGGCCGCATGGACCAGCTGTTGTCTGGCCAGCAGTGTCAAAGGTTAGATTTGAAAACTAAATCTAAAATCAATAGTTGGGTCATCTCTTTCTGTTTAAGATTAGGTTTTCTTGTTAGTTTAACGTCACATACCATTTAAAATTGCCCGGTGTTTGACTTGTTTCTGCAATGATTTTATGATATGGCTTGTTAGGTAACATTCTAATAACTTTGGAAAACACCATTGTTTGAAAAATGCAATAGATTTTAGTCTTTAAATGCATCTGTGTTCTTTCATGTATTTTCACATGGATGGTGCAATGTTGTCCATAGAAAGGTGTTAGTGACCATAAACAACAAAAATATAAAGAAGCAAAAAGCATATTTACATAAAAAGTCGACTCGAACACTATGTAAAATGACAAGAACTTAAAATTTAAATTTGGTTTAATTAAAGTTATCAGCAAAGAATAAAATACTGGTTAGTGAAAAAAGTATATGTAAGGTTATTTATAATACCAAATATGACAATAGTATTGACAGATCTTATTGGTTTCTAAAAAGTTTTTTTCTCATTTAATTAAACTAAGGGTCCAGTTTCAGTCTGGTGCAGCCTCTAAGGCTTCCACTGCATTTTTCTTCGACAGGTAGAAGTTGTTAATACCATATGAAGAAGGTAGACTTTTGAAAACCTTATAAATCTAATTGTTTTCGACAAGTAGTTTTTTAATGCAAAAAATACTGAAATAGTCGCATTTTCCTTGATCAATCTTCAGATGTTTGAAATTTCAAAGTAATAACATCGGTGTGTGGCCTGGTGCTTTGACAGTAAAAAAGAAAATATGTGAGTGTGTCAAGTCGTCTTATGACAGTGAAATTTGAAATATTTAATCTGGTCCTATTACAAACTTTTGTTTCCTCTTCAGCTCTAAAGAAGATCTAAAATCAACAAATAACTATGAATACCACAAAATATTATGATGCAGTGTTAAGTCCATCTTGCCCATCCCTAAATGTAACTATGTTAGTAAATCGGTGTAATCTGGAACAGTGGTTCCATCTTAGATTCTTTTGAAACGACTTGTAGACAGTTTCATAACAGATGAGTTATGATTTCCTATGTAGAAAAACTTATGATCAATTTGACAGAAAGGATTTTATCTATTTTAAATGCAATGAAACAAACGAGATCCAGACAAGTTGAATACAAAAACTATTTGGCTGTGACAAATGGTTTACAAAAATTTTTTTATCATACCAGACAGAAAATTACATTTGGTCTGTAAAATGGTAGTTGACCAAATTTAGTAATAGACTCTAAAGTCAAAATGCATTAGGATAATAAGTATATCATTCACCACAGAAAGTAAAATACTAACTGGTCTGTATTTATAGATAGAAAAAGGATATCTGCTTTTATAAATGAGAAAATCTGCAACCTTTTAAGCACCTGGAAATATTAAAAGCAACTGAAAGATTTTCCTTATCTGTTGACACATTTAAACAACAAATATGCAAAACTATTTTTCTTCTGTAAAGGCCACAGCTTCAGTTAAGCCACAGGTTATCTGTCATATTGGTTTTAGTTTGAGTTGCTTAGAGGAGCCTAGTTAATAGCATCTTATCACATGCCCAAATCTGGCCTCTGCTTACAGCAGTGTGAAAGATGCAAATATTGAAAAACACCCTTCAGAATTATTTTAAGTGACTTGGTTGGAATTTTTTTTTTTCTTCAAACAAAAGTTGCATTTTTTTCTATTAAGTAATAGCGTTCTATAAGAAAGAAACACCATGAGGCCACTTTCAGTCACAGAAGATTTGGATTAACGTTTCACAGCCAAGCCAACTTGCAACGGACTGAGAGCATCCTCTAACCTGATTAAACCCATCATTAAGGATATCATGTAATGAGTGTAACGCTCTTGTGGTCTTTTGTAAGACACCATCTTATTTCTGTGGACCTAATCTAAAAGGATATGGCAGCAAATGTGTTTAAGTAATTAAACCTGATTAATTGAGCCAGAGTTGATGAAGAGATAATTGACAGACTAAATGAGTCGAGCAGGGAGACGTCAGTGTAGCGGCATCCCTTAAAAGTTATTTCAAACTAATGAGTTTGGGTCATTTAATATCTGCTGATGTGATGGCAAAGTAAAAGGAGAAATTTTCTGTTTCAGAAAAGAAATTTCTATTTTTTTTTCAGCTGATCTTGTCACATTTGAGTATCCTTCTTATCCTGTTATTACAAAACAATAGAAAACCTTTGGAAAACACCCCATACAGACTGTGAGAGCTGCTTATTTTGTTCTGACCTCTCTCCCTCTCTGAAGAGTGTTTAGCTCCACAAATTAGTAGCTATAGTACCACTCTAATGATACTAATTGTCAGTGTAATTATGTATTGATCAGTACTGTGGGTGGTGTGTTGCATGCATCATTATCAGATGTAATCAGGAAGTGTGGGGAAGTGATGTGCATGCATTGCACGTGCTGGCGTTTTCCTTTTTAACACACAAAAAAAATCTGGTTTCAGTTATACAATTTGCACTTTGATATAACACTTCCTTTTCCTTTTGTAGTAATCTTAAGTTCAAATTGTTTGTGCACACCCACCATGAGATTTAATCAGCTGCTTTGCCATGATTTCATCTTGTTTAAATCTTTGTTGCTGCTTGGACTTTAGTTTGAGCCTGCTGGTAACTGAGCTGCTCTGTTAGAGGTTAACTACTTTGCTTGAGGGCACCATTTAGTCCTCTGGTTTCTAATTGCCGCTGAGCTGTTGTAAATATTAATTTTACAATAATTGCTACAATTTGCATGCATTTAGAAAGTGTTGTTTTTATCTTTTGCACATTCTCCATGCAGTAGAGACAGCATAAATAAAAATGTCCACATTTTGTTACGTTAGAACAATAAACCTCATTGGAATTTATTGGGTTTTTATGTGGTAAACTAACACATGCTTGTGAAGTAGATGGAAAATCCAACTAGTTTAAAAAAAATTTTGTGTGTGTATTTGTATTCAGTCCCCTTTACTGTGATACCCTTCAAAGGGATCTTGAATAGTAAATTGATTCCTCTGGTGTGTACTTTAATCTCAGTATAAATACTACTGTTCTGTGAAAGCCTCAGAGGTTTGTTAAATAAGATTAATAAACAAACAACATCACATCGTATCAGTCAGTTTTGGAGAAATTCAAGCAGGGTTGGGTTATAATTTCTGAAGCACTGAACATACCGTGGACCACTGAATAGGGAGAGTTTTAACCAGGGAAGCAGCCAAAGAAGGTCATGGTCATATCTACAGAGATCCACATCTCAGTTGGACAGCTAGCAGGAAGCTGCACTGAATTGATGGATGGAAGACAACCTGTTGTAGACTGCCAAAGACTTGAGACTGAGATCAAAGTAAAAGCTCTCAACCACCCTTGAAAGGTTTACATCAAATCATATCCATATGTTAAAGTGGTCTATTCGAAGTTAAGACCCAAATCCAATGGAGGAATTGTGGTAAGATTTGAAAATTCCTGTTCCTATACACACTCTCCAATCTAACTAAGCTAGTTATTTTGCATTGAAGACAGGGTGGATAACTGCGTCTCTAGATGTTCAAAGCTAGTTGAGACATTTGCAGTTATTTCAGCTGCAAATGCCACGCATGGTGATTCTATTTACGAGGGTAAATAAAAGTCTGATCCACATTTTTAGATTTTCATATGTAAAACATATTTTTAAAATCATGAGTAATTTTCTCTCCACATCCCAATTTATCCACTAACTTCATGTGGGTCCATCACATAAAATCTGCAATAAATACACTGGAGGTTGCGGTTGTAACATGAGGAAATTTGATAAAGTTTAAGCGATATAAATCCTTGTGCAATACACTGAATTATTTCTATATCGCTCCATCTGTTGTGGCCTAAACATGTGGTGACAGCTTTTGGAAGCACTGCTCTGAAGACGAGCCAACTCCTCAAGGTTTCCAAAGTCTGCTTGGATTGCACTCAACACTGAAATTACCCCACTGCACCCCATGAATATGGAATGGGTGCAATCATCTCCTTTTTGTAAATTATTAATCAGTGAGGATCACGTGACATCTAGAAATTAGTGGTACACATTCAACAATTACTTTTTCTTATGCACTTTAAATCTAGAACTGTTAGCAGTTTATTCAGAACACTGAAAGAATTGACCATAAAGTTTTATCCATCCATCCATTTTCTATACCCGTCCATCCTAATGTAGGGTTGCGGGGGGGCTGGTGCCTATCTCCAGCGGTCAAGGGGCGAGAGGCGGGGTACACCCTGGACAGTTCGCCAGTCTATCGCAGGGCAGGGTAACACAGAGACATACAGGACAAACAACCATACACGCACACACTCATACCTAAGGGCAATTTGAGAGAAACCAATTCACCTAACATGTTTTTGGTCTGTGGGAGGAAGCCGGAGTGCCCGGAGAGAACCCACGCATGCACAGGGAGAACATGCAAACTCCATGCAGAAAGACCCCAGGCCAGGATTTGAACCCAGGACCTTCTTGCTGCAAGGCAACAGTGCTACCAACTGCGCCACTGTGCAGCCCCAAAGTCTGCTTGGATTGCACTCAACACTGAAATTACCCCACTGCAACCCATGAATATGGAATGGGTGCAATCATCTCCTTTTTGTAAATTATTAATCAGTGAGGATCACGTGACATCTAGAAATTAGTGGTACACATTCAACAAGGACTTTTTCTTATGCACTTTAAATCTAGAACTGTTAGCAGTTTATTCAGAACACTGAAAGAATTGACCATAAAGTTTTAATTCATCATAATTATTTTAAAGCCTGTAAGACAAAACCGTGGTTTACTACAACTATAGTTTTTTTATGGAGGTAACTTTTTCATGTTATTTTACAGTCACAAACAAAGGCATTTTACTGGGACTTTTTATGATGGGCCAATACAAAATAATGCTTGCTTATGAAGTTGAAGAAAAAACGATTCATGTTTTCTAATGTTGGTTTGCTCTGGACTTTATTTAGGGGTATCAGACTAAAGAGGGCTGAATATCAGGGCACGCTAAGCTTTGCAGATTTGTATTTGTACAATATCATGAAATATATACACTCACTGGTCACTTTATTAGGCACACCTGTCCGACTGCTCGTTAACGCAAATTTCTAATCAGTAAATCACGTGGCGGCAACTCTATGCATTTAGGCATGTAGACATGGTCAAGACGTTCTGCTGCAGTTCAGAGTATCAGAATGGGGAAGAAAGGTGATTTAAATGACTTTGAACGTGGCATGGTTGTTGGTGCCAGACGGGGCTGGTCTGAGTATTTCAGAAACTGCTGATCTACTGGGATTTTCACGCACAACCATCCATCTCTAGGGTTTACAAAGAATGGTCCGAAAAAGGGAAAATATCCAGTGAGCAGAAGTTTTGTGGGCGGAAATGCCTTGTTTATGCCAGAGGTCAGATGAGAATGGCCAGACTGGTTTGAGCTGATAGAAAGGCAACAGTAACTCAAATAACCAGTCGTTACAACCAAGGTAGGCAGAAGAACATCTCTGAACGCGCAACACGTCGAACCTTGAGGCAGATGGGCTACAGCAGCAGAAGACCACACCGGGTGCCACTCCTGGCAGCTAAGAACAGGAAACTGAGGCTACAATTCTCACAGGCTCACCAAAATTGGACAATAGAAGATTGGAAAAATGTTGCCTGGTCTGATGAGTCTCAATTTCTGCTGCGACATTCGGATGGTTGGGTCAGAATTTGGGGTCAACAACATGAAAGCATGGATCCATCCTGCCTTATATCAACGGTTCAGGCTGGTGGTGGTGGTGTAATGGTGTGGGGGACATTTTCTTGGCACACTTTGGGCCCCTTAGTACTAATTGAGCATCATTGCAACGCCACAGCCTACCTGAGTGTTGTTGCTGTCCATGTCCATCCCTTTATGACTACAGTGTACCCATCTTCTGATGGCTACTTCCAGCAGGATAATGCGCCATGTCATAAAGCTCGAATCATCTCAGACTGGTTTCTTGAGCATGACAATGAGTTCACTGCACTCAAATGGCCTCCACAGTTTCCAGATCTAAATCCAATAGAGCACCTTTTGGGATGTGATGAAACGGGAGATTCGCATCATGGATGTGCAGCCGACAAATCTGCAGCAACTGCATGATGCTATCATGTCAATATGGACCAAAATCTCTGAGGAATGTTTCCAGTACCTTGTTGAATCTATGCCATGAAGGATTAAGGCAGCTCTGAAGACAAAAGGGGGTCCAACCCGGTACTAGCAAAGTGTACCTAATAAAGTGGGCAGTGAGTGTGTATATACATATATATATGTATGTATGTATGTATTTCACTTCAGGCACCTGCATTGACCTGGATATTCTTGGTGCGCTCTGTGGGAGTGTTTGTCTCCCGCAGTTTCTTTCCCTTCTGTTTTTTTTCCTGTTCACCTGTTTATAACTTTCACTTCCTGACCTCTCCCACACACATTTGCTTTGTAACACTTGTGGAGGAAGGCCATTTTGTGTACATGTACAGAGTGAAGCATCATTTCGATGCATGTTATGACCGTGGGTGTGTCTTGAAACGCATTTGTGTTATATGCTTTGATGAAGAAAAAGCTAATGATGCACAAGTGGAATACACCAATGAAATACAGTAATGCTGTCTTGTCCACTCAATTTCTTATCAGGCAGCTCTTCAGGTTAGTATTTATTTCCCTGTACAAAGTTGTTTAAAGTGGTACGTCACACCCGTTAAATGTAACAGGCTGTCCAGTTTATTTGCATAACGTTGAATAAGGGTTTTTTTCTTCCCACGTTAACTGTGATCCGCAGCAGTGTGTCCGATCAGCATCCTGTATATAAGCCTGTATTGTACACGGTTGTTTCCGTATGTTTAACTGGCACAAGGTGTTATATTGACAAATCCCAGTAGATCATAGGGTGATATCTCCCCAGGTATATTTTATGGCCATGTTAAAGAAGTGGCAATAATAGAGGAATGATTATTCAATCATTTTCTTCACCGCACATCAGCCAGCCTTCATCTGCAATCAGTGTTACTGTGTCCACAAATGTGTTTGGTACCACAGGAATGACTTTATTTCAGTGTATAAAGTAGGTAAAGCAGCTTCCACCCATAAGGAAACAACCACCCCACTATAATCTAACACATGACTTGTTTTTTTCTTTTTTTTCTTCAGTTTCTTTTACTTTTTTCTTTTGCTTTTTGAATTGTGGAATACACGACACACTTTTATGGCTAAAAGTGAGTAAACTGAGAAAACCCTTCATGAACATGTTGTGAATTTATTAAGCAATCTTCACGATGTGAAATGCTCCTGCAACCCCAAGTTGATAAAAATGCGTCTAAATGAATAGAGTAATATTTAAACAACTGTATTTATCAAAGAGCAGCTGTGATAAAGTGGCCTGCAGCAATCAGAGGGCCGTTTCGAGCCAGAAAACATGCAGACAGTTGGATCAGTGCAGGGGTTGGCTTTCATGGTAAAAACAAAGTACACTTCGTTTAACTTTCTTTTAGTTTTTGCCAAGTGTGGAGTTTGGTTTGTATTTAGTTTTGCTTAACTTGATATTGTGTGGTAACCAAACACAGAACAGGTGTAAACGATGGCAGTGAACAGAGAAAACGTTTTTTTCTAAAAATGTAGCTTTTATTAGTACATGGTTGCACTCCTTCATATATGGTATTAATTGTGTATGGGTCTTATGTGAGCGTCTATAACAGCAAGCGGCTCACATGGACACTCTTTAAGGCTTCGTTCCCCCCCCATCTTACGTACATTGTTTGAAGTTACTCACATAAATGATGTTTTCTAGGCTATTTGCTCAATGTTATTTTAATTTTCAAGAAACAATCAAAAGCAAAAAATGGACAACACACTAAATATTTTTCAAGTGGTTATTGCAAATATTGTGTCTTTTTGCTTTTTTGCTCTTTGGAAAGCAACACAACTATACCACACAATTATGAGCTTTCTAGTAAGGCTATCTGCTCAGGTAAAAGGCCTACAGTTGACTGATTGATGGACATATTGCTTGTACCTCACAAATTGTTGTTTAAAAACACCTTAAGATACCTTAGTTTTTGCACTATGTGCTTCAGCCAGGAAAAACTTCTGTCACTCTAGCACTTTGTCATCTCATTGCTTTTTATTACAAATTTACAATTTATATTATCATAATATAATTATAAATATAACACTATAAAGAACTGCAACAAATGTTACCTGGTTATTTAATTACCATGCATTCAGACTATTGGTGTAATAAGTTTGTTGATATGAGTTGTTTTATGCGAAATACATTTTTAAAAGAAATTGTGGTAAGGTGATAGTTATTTAGAAACTACAACTAAGGTGTTTATTCCAGCAGAAGTCGACTAGAAACAAGTTCTTCTCGAGTGACAGTTTTACCTTTTGATCATTTGTCACAAGTAATGTTGTTGTGGCAATAAACACCAATATCATGCAACCCTGCTACTTAAAGAAACTACACACAAATTCACAAGAGGACAATTTAACATCTTTCTACTTTTCCAGATAATGTAACTTGTAAAAATAATAGTGAAATAATTCTTTACTATGCTGTCAAATTAAACTGCAGCATCAACCTTGTTTTTAATGTTTGATGAAATATATGGATAATAAAACAAAATTTCTATATTATAATAAATGACATTGTGATGGGATAATTTAGATATCTGAGTTTAGAACAGTATGCAATCTTGAAATGGAAAATTTGTAGAAACTCAGAAAAAAGTTTTATAAATGCAAATAAAGAAAAGTACAACTTCTCCTTTAGTGATACACAGTTGTATATCTGACATTATTAAAAGTTGTCGAATTTTTCAGCAAGATAATTTTTTGGGAAATAGAATATACAGTTTGTGTGCAGCACTTTTCACTTAATGATTATTTGTTGTTGTGTTTAAATTGCATAATACTGAGAACGTTGCCCCTGTAAAAGGCTGACTATCCTCAAGGGAATCAGTTCTTATTCCTTGCTGATCTCGGGTGTTTAAAGCTGAACTTTTACCTTCATGGGCCTCAGAGAGACCAATATATAGGCTGTGGTTTATACCAATTAGTGAGTAATGTGTTGATGTAGGAGGTGTTGACCCCTTTGGGGATCTTTGAGAATCTGTACACAGTGTTTTTAGGAGCTATGATGATGTTAACCCTTTTAACAGTTATCCCTCGGGCTCTGATGTCATGTGCGCTTGTTTGTGTTTGGCTGACAGATTCCTAGATGACTATGAAGTTTTTGCCGCTAGTTGTAGCTCATATGACGATGTTATTTTGCTTGCGGTAAATCTGTTTATAAAGGATACTTTTGATTTAATGTTTGTTGGTTTATACATGACAGGATTTTCAGACCGTAGTGGTGTTGTAGTGACTGTGTTGTCAGTCATCTTCTTTCTATGGGGAAGAAATTACCCCTCAGGCATCGGTGGTTCGAAACAATGTAGCTTCTAGCTGTGTGTTTCTGCTTAAACATTCCCCTCACATATGACCAGAAAGGCTCTTTTTTGATCATGGGAAATAATTGTGTAGAATAGGGCTGGACGATAATTCAGTCGATCGATAGATGTGTGGTGCAATAGGAAAAATAATGGGTAGATTAAAAATTAGATAAGTTTCCCTTTCTTTTTTATTATAGCCTATTAGGTGGCTTAATACTACATTCATTACTTCAAACCAATCATAAGCACAGACCTAGGAAGCTCCTTCGCTGACCCCTCGCTCCTCTCAAACAAGAAAAAATGAGCAAATGACTTGAACTGCAAAAGATGTCACAGCAGGGAGCGGCGGAGGAAATTGTCCCGAAAAAGGTTTCAGTAGTTCACTAGCAGGTAAATGTTACGTCCCGCTTTGAACGGATCCTCGATACACATAAACACTAAACATAACAATAATGAACAAACTAAAATACAGGAAATACTACGGTCAGCAAAGTTGCTGTTGCCGTTGCTGCTGTCACGTTTGCACAGAGACAGACACAACCGATCCGGGCTGTGCTGCTAACAACACCTGCGGTTTTTAAATTGTCCACCCAGTTTTCCACCACAACCTCACAAGCAAAAACGCTTTCAAAAATTAAAAGAGGAGTGGAAAGACCTGCTGGCTTCAGCACTCAGTCACTGGACTGGGCTCCAGTGTTTTGGGCGGCGTCTACACTCAGGCATCGGTTAGCTTTAGCAGCTGAACTGAGAATCACCTTTATTGACCCAGTTTATACACACAGTCTGAGCCATTAATATATTAAAGTGTCATAAAATATTTAAAATATATAAAAATACATCAATATAAGCCTTCAATTTAAATTACTAACACAATTTAAAAAAAATTCTAATGGTTAATATTACTTTTCTTTGTATTTACTGTTGTCACTCAGGTCTTTAACTTGATTTGTTTTTGTTTCCTACAAACTCAGTTATGGTAGAAAAAAAAGGTTTTTGAATAAAGGGCTGAATTTAATTCTTTATTAAAATTAGTTCATTAAAGAATAACACAAAAATGACCAAGAAATGCACTTATACATTTTTTGATGGTTATCAATAATTATCTATCGATCAATATGACTATTCCTTTCATCGAGATGCTCCTTTTTCTGTATCATCCAGCCCTAGTGTAGAAGGGGGTAAAATGAGAGGAAGCGTTGATGCTTCTTGGAGAGCATATTTAGGTATATTAGAGGTCAGAGGTGACTTGGAGCGATAAGAGGGAAACATTGCCATACAAAAGGATGCAGACCCTATCTGTGGGATTTTATGTGACAGAGTGGCCTTTTTTTACGTTATGAGTAAAAGGAACTGCATATAAATGTTCACCACACTTCAGATTTTCATTTGTATGGAATGCTGAAAACCATGTGACATTTTGCTTCCAATTCACAATCAAGCACTACTTTGTCGCTCTAATATATGAAATCTCAGTGAGATACAGTGACATTTGTGTTTCCAACATGACAAAATGGAAAAAGTTCAAGGCTACAAACAGTACGATTGCTTAGTGAGAGCTCCAAGAGTTTGTATTGCAGTCAGAAACAGGCTTAAAAGAGAGTGAGAATGTTGGAAAAATGCAGAAGGCAGCTTTATTGACGTGTGCTGAGCTGCAGGCAATTTAGGTAGATCATTTGGGAGAGAGAGTGTGTGGAGGAGGGAGGTGTTATCTTTTCTCCTGTGTGGATCAATCAGATGATGTAGTGATAAGTCTGTGGATTACACTGCTATTTACACACTCCCCGAGTGTAAGTGTGTGTGTACTGGCTCTGAATAACTCACTCATGGCCATTCGGTTTTCGTCTTGTTCTTCTGCTCCAATATGCTGCTGGTGAGTAACAGAATGGCTAAATCAGCTTCTGAAATGAAACAAACCATCAGTCATAATCAGAATTCTTAGACTGATTGAGACTAAGTATTTTGTTGTAAATATTTATTTGCTGACCAAGGTCATAATATTTGTTAGGAAAAATAAGATAAATCTACAAGGAAATATTTTTTTCCAGTAGTAGAAGCTTGGAAAAGCTTAATATTGCTGCCGATAATTAAATTCCTAACCTAATCACTAATCCAACCCTGCTAAAAACAGCCTCCAGGAAAATTTCTACAAACTTACAAAATGTGTTTGTTTAACAAGTCATTCATCATCAAACAAAATGATTCATTCATTTTGGCACTTGTACTCTTTTAATGCATTATGGGCTGAATGAGTGTGTGTAATGACTGTTTAAAGGATCATGTGGGTCAATGATCTGCCTTGGGTGATGTGCCCCTCGTGATATCGGAATGCTCCCGATATTGTCACATGGTCACGGTGTCACCACCATGACTGAACGCTGCAGAGGAAAAAGGTTTTGCTTGGTGGGATTGTGCTTGTGAGAATGCAACTTGTCTGCATGAATGGCTCTTTATTTGAATAGCCTATTTACTATATTAGGCAATAGAATCAAAAGCATCAACATTAGATAAGAGACTAATATGTTACACTGCAGTCCCTGCTGGGTGATGGAAATGAGCTCCCTGTGGACTTGAACACAGCTTGGGGGGCTTTTAAGAACTGTTTTGAGAGGTTTTGGGGGGTGCTTAGGATGAAGTGCTGTATGTCCTGGGTCTGAGTGGACATTTTGTTGTCTTATCCTCTGTTATCAATAAGGCTTTAAAACAGAAAGGAATGTATGGGTTTGTTGAATTGTTTATTCTGAATTTACCCATGAGACTTTGGTCTTTTACCTCCAGTAGTGAGTCACCATGCCGTAAGCTTAGAAGAAGCAGACATTTGACATAAAAAAATAAATAAAAGGGGCTCAGTAAGGGGCCAACTGAAAAGGATGTTTATTTCTGCCACAAAATAACTCAAATCTTAAAATCTTAATCTTGAGCAAATGTTTGTTTTCACACATCAGATTTGCACTAGAAAATTACAAAACTACACAAAGTATACAAGAAATGTTTTTGATCTGTTTTGATGGGTTTTTGCAAACTTTTTATCTGTCAGTGCCAATTTCTCTGTTTAGAAGTATAACAAAATATACATAAACAATAAACATTGGAAAAAAAAAATTCTAGCCTTCCTTAGCTAATACATCTGAATTGTTAGCATTGTAAGCAACAAATAATCATAATAATGCAAAGAAGAACAGAAAAGGGAAAATATAACAAGCAAGGGATGACATGAATTCAGTCACATATCTGAAAAGGGACTGAGATAAGTAAAACATTATTTATTTCACCCCTTCTCCTAATCAGGTATAATTAACCCAAAACAAGTCACCTTGCAATGTGAGTGTGGTTGATGTAAAGTAAGGCTTTTATAATTGAAATAAAGAAAAAAATATTAGTTTATATAAATTGGGCTTTGCACCCTATATTAGCACTTAAGATGTTTAAGTGGATTAGTTCAAGGGTAGGTCACTTAGCAAGGGTATTTCTTAAACAGCCGTTTCTGTGTGTGTTTTAAACGTTTTCAATATTCAACCCAGCATTTTCCATGACAAACAGGTGGGAAGCTCAAATGGAAACTTTGCTGTACTTCTTTGAACATTATTTTTATCTTCCCTAAGTCTTGCACTCTCTTGCTCTCTTGCAGCCTGATTAACCATAGACATGTTTCAACATGTTCTAGAAAACAAAGTTTCTTTTTAAATTGCTTTTTACACCTCTCTACTTGCTTTGACTATTTAATAGCTAACTTTGAGTCGTCTTCACTCAGGAATAGTGTCGTCATCAAAAAGCACTGCTGTACTGTTTTTAAATTTTCTGTTCACTTAGCGAAAAAAGATTAACAAATTGGTTTTCTGGTTTGCCTTGCGTATAATCCTTACTAAAACTATACTTAAGCTCAGTAAAAAAATTTTTTTACTTGCACCTAGTAAGTTTTCGATCTATCAAACTTTGAGTATGCAAAGCTGCACGCAATTTCCGCTTTATAAATTACACTCTCCCTAGATATGCGCTCAGGTTATTTTGGATCATATCCCTCCCACTACACAGTCACTTTCTGCCATTAACGGTCAAGGTAAAGTGCCGTGTGAATATTTTGCATAGACTTAAGCCAGCTGATAGGGAACGTTTCACGGGTAACCATGGCAACCGAGAGGTGGAGAAAGCACAACATGGAGGTTTGGAAAACCGTTTTATTTCAATCAATCAACCAGTCAATCAATCAATAAATGTTTGTCTATATAGAGCTCAACCTGGGTGTCTAGTGTCTTTTGTGTTTTGAGAGTAGAGCGAATGTCAGGGTGGGTTTAGTTCCCCTTCTGGGATGGGGCTGGGGGGACTGCCTTGGGGTCCGTGGGGCTTTGTGGTGCTGTGGCCGTGGACCCCGGGTCGAACGTGCCATGGCCTCCCTCCCCTGGTGGATCCCGGTGAACAGCAGTGCCTATTGGGGTCAGTGGGGGAGCTGGCTCCCTGGGAAGACATTTTGTCTCCCAGTCCTTCCCTCCCCATCCCTGGACACCTCTGTCCACCCGCTCCATCACTTTACCACTCATATAGGGTCTTGGGGCATGGGCACATCACTGGGCTCCGCCGGCAACCGGCCGGCGGAGCCCAGTGAGCCCGTGGGCTCGTCACTGCTGCCCCCCGTGCCCCTGCATAGTGGCCGCTGGATGTTCCCCTGGGCTTCTCCTTTGCTCCTCTCTTGGGGGATGCGGTCGGCCCCGCCCGGGTCCGCCTGGGGCTCTGGTGGTCCTTTGGACGTCTTTGCTCCGATTTCCTTCATGTCTGCATCGATTCCTGGGAGACGGATTGATGTCTGCTCACACCAACTATCGAACACTCTTATGGAGAAACCTTATATGCACCAGCATGCTAACACACACATAGATGTGGGGTCTCTGGTGTTTAAGGATATATTCTTGGGCTGAGGTTATCCTTACTAGAGATTGATTAATCGGTACCATGAGTTTTTCTGTGACATTGTTGTTGTATTTTTATATCTATTTTTGTGTGATGTGGTTGTGTAATTCTTAGTTCACAATGTTTGGTTGGTTTTGTCGATGTTCCTTTTTCGTGTTTTGTTTTGTTTTCCCCCCAACAATTCATAATAAAGATTTTTCACACATATATCAAGTGGAGTACTATAGCAAAAGCTGTACTGCTCCGCTTGTGAAAGTAAATCTGTTGGGCTTCTACTCGGTACTCAGACACCAATTCTGAGCTCCACACTGCCAAACAGGACACGAAAAAAAAAAAACATTAAAAAAAAGAAAATGTGTAACAAGACGAGAGAAAAAAGATAAAAATAAAAGCATCAGCACAAGCGATAAAACAAATAAGAACAACAAATATAAAGTTTGAATTATATGGTTACTTCCAAAATGTGCCGCAGGGGATGGGGCTGCAGGGATTGCATGGTTCCAGCAGGTCGGTACATCTATCGCCGAGCCCGGTTCAGCACAGGGATCTAATAGGACTGGTTTAGGGGAAACTACATCGGCTCCCCCAATTAATGCACCTATAAGTGCAATTGCTATAATCTGAAGACATGCATATAAACATACTGTGATATATATTTTTTTAAATGCAAGATATTTTCATTCAGACTCTCAATTTAATTCTCAGTTCAGAGATAGGAGTGGGGGTTGACTGTTGAATGTTTGTTCATCTGTGTGCTCTAAAAGTCTAAAAACGTGGCTTAAATTCACAATCTTGCCATCTCACCGGCTACGCTGCCAGTGTCCTCTGTGTCCAAATTGTGTGTAAGCAAGGTCCTTAGTGTGCAGACATTTTTCCGCCATGTTTTTTTCTATAAATGCCAAACTTGCCATAGAAGGGACTTGCTCAGTTTTCAGAACCAGTTTTGTGCATAAGCAAGCTTTATAAATGAGAACCCTGGTCAATAATATAAGCCAGTTCTGGTCAGGAGACTATTTTGTTTTGCAGTTTTGTAAAAAAGTAAAAGTAAAGTCTTTTGCCTTCATGCTAACGTTTTGTCTTTACTCTGCAGCCCCTGCAGATAGATGACAACTTCTGTGGTCAAGACTTCAACCAGCCTCTTGGAGGAACCAGCACCATTGAGGGCACCCCTCTCTTCATAGACAAAGATGATGGCATGACTTCAGTGGCTGCCTATGACTACCGTGGCAACACAGTAGCCTTTGTCGGTACACGCAATGGTAAACTGAAGAAGGTAGGATAAATTAGATGTTTATTCTAATGCTCTGATTTGTACTGAAGGGATGCTGTTTGGTTGTGTTGTCCTGATTTACTTTTGACCCAACTGGTTTTGGCTGTAAACTGTTTGAGTACTTTTTTTTTTTTTTTAATTCAGGTAGTGATTTGCTCATCTATGAAATGAGAGAAATTGGTTTCTGTTGAAGAAATGTGATATTGCTTGTAAAGCAGTGTATTTAATTGTTTTTAAATTATTGCCCAACTGTGCCTCTATATCAGTAAACTAAACAAAGTACCTAGTGACAAATTTGGCAACGGTTTGGACAACTAAGAGCTGTTTTCCTTTCAGAACAAGGAGTTGAGCTGACTGCATCAGTGAGCTGGATATGCAAAATCTACTTATGTCTGGACTACTTACATGTGAACACAGAGAAAAACACTTTACTGTGATAGTGTTGACTCTGTTAGACGACATTTGGGGTTATACATTTTTATCATTTATAAATATATCAGAATTTACTTATTTTAAGTGTATTGTTTTCTCTGGTAAGTGAAAGGGGTCGATCTTTATTCTCTGTAATCATTCTAGGTTTTTCCTTGTAGATTTCACCCCAAAACATGAATTTCCTCACTTTTCTTTCTTCTCCGTTGTTACGTGGTCCCTACCACTCTCTATCAGCATTAGCATCACAATCACTATAATCGTTATGTCTGGGCATCACGTTAACAACTGTCCAACCGGCTTGTTATTATGTAGCAAATTTTTTAATTAGTAGTTTGTGATTGCAATTTTCAGAACACTAACATTATGAAGTTGATTATAAGTTCGTACATTGTGCAGCTCTACTGTCCCACAAATACTTTAAATTTTACTCTAGCTGTACTAATAATCAGGATAATAGTAGCAGATATTACAGTGCAAAAATTGTATTAGTCACTTTTAAGGAACAGTTTAAAAACAATTAGAGAGGGGTGGAAAGAGTATTAAAATATTCTACTGAAATAAAAGTACTGCTACTGTGATGAACTTTTACTCAAGTAAAATTACCAATTTAAAAATGTACTCAAGTTAAAGTAAAATGTAGCTTATTCAGAAATGTACTCAAAGTAAAAGTTAATTACTTTTTTTTGACAGCGGTAAGACAGTCGCTCCTGAATAGTGCATAAAAAAAGACAATGGGACATAAATCTCCAAGTAGTTGCATTTTCATAAAATAACCTTTTCGAAAAGTGCAATTGCAGATTAACTACAAATTTATAAATCAAAATGGGTAACACTAACAGTCACAAGTGCTGTGACTTTCTCCAAATGACCCATAGAAGGCCAAACTGTCAGGTACCATCACAATGTTAGTAAGGCAAAACTATGCCATTTTTTGATGAGACTGTGTTATACAGTACCTGTCAGATATTAGAAAATGTTAAATATAAATAAACTTAAAACTTGTCAAATAAACATAGCAGCTGCTTAAAAAAACATGTATTTTTTCAAAATAGCCCAGTCCTAATGTACTTCTAGATTACAGTTCCTTTATTTGTGTCCATCCTTGGTGTTAATCTCTGACCTCCTGTTAATTTTGAGGCGCAGTTGATTTTTAAAGTTAATAGAGTTCATCCTTCCTCGCTTTGCAGTAAAGTATTTTCTTTACTGGAAAATTAACTTCTAACATCTTAATAGGTCTATGGGATGATTTTTTTTATCTCTACTTATTCTAAATCACTCTAAAAATCCCAACCAATTGCTCTGCATTAGTACATACATGCTTGTTGAAAAACAATAAAACCGGACAATATATTTGCGAATCCCCCCCACCCCAGATGCCTGGACCGGACAGAACAAAAAAAATGGACAGGTCTGTGAAAAAGAAGACAAAACTATGGCTGGACCATGACAGTACTTTGGTTTAACTTACTTCTACGTGCTTGCGCAGGATTGATGTGGAATTTTTAAAAGCTGCTACCTTGGTCTCTCTGGGCAAACATAATAATGCTGTTGCCTTTCTTGAACTGAAGTTGAAGTGGTGACTTAAATACGACATGGGGTTAACATCGTTTTCTTTGAGTTTAACTTCATTCGACGAGGTATGTTCACTGGATCCATATCGATGTCAGGTGCTTCCATCTTTATCCTTATTAGCGCCAGTTCTCCTATTCATCATGCATTGCAGTATTTTTGGGGCGCAATATTTTTAATTATATTAATTAGATTTTTAACTCGGTAACTGATATTGAAAATGTAGCAAAGTATAAGACTTTAAAAAAAACATACTTAAGTAAAAGTAAAATTAAAGACTTTAAAAACGGCTTTCAAAAGTACATTTACACAAAGAACCTACTCAATTACAGTAATTTAAGTAAATGAAATTCGGTACTTTCCACCTCTGCAATTAGGTTATATATTTTTATAATTTGTTTTAAATGTATGTTTAATTTATATATCACCTTGTTACATGTATTACTTTTTAGCATTGTTTAAAGTTATCTTACCGCCATGTCCTGTCAATTCTCTTGTACTTACACGTGGCCTTTTCTTAATGGGACGTTTAGGCGGTGCTCTTTAAAAGTTTAAATGAAAGCTTAAGATTCCGCTTTATTATTCCATCACATAAAAAGGTACTAGATTTACCTGCCTAGATTTAAGTCAGTCCAGCAGTTTTGACCTGAGTAGGGCTTTTCTGAGTCAGAACAGAAATCTCAGATAGATGGATAAAGCATTTTAAAACTAGTTCTCTTTACAAGGGTTTATACCAACATTAGATTTAATTTGTTCCCAGTTGTGAAACAATTGTGCTCTTTTTCTTATAGAGGAGGAATGATTACGACAACTGTATGTGTTAACTGCAAGTTTTGTTTTTGTGTGATTGTACGGTAGATAGACATCCACTCTGACACAGTTATTATTCTCTTTGTATAATTTGAATGTTTAAGACTTTCTCTGTGTGTTCAGTTTATAAAGAAAAGGACTCTCATGTAAATGGCAGCTCATTAGAATTCAACCCATTTCCCTCCTCACTGCTCAAGACCTGTCACCCATTCAAAATTATGAATGTATAATCAGACTTTGTGTTTGTGTGTCTTTAATGCCGGTTTGCATATGCAAGTGGCGTTGGTGTGTTTGTTACTCACTGTATGTGCAATAATGTGTTCTCCTGTAATGGCGTGGGTTTGTATGTGCATGTCTGTGTTTATGTTTATGAGGAAGAAGACAAACAATACAAGTTGACTAAGATTCAGTGCTTTGCATTTGTCAGCGTGACACCCATTCACTTAGCTTGGCAACAACCGATTTATTTTCTCAGCTGCTCTCATGTGTCTTTTCCTCCGAGCCTCAAGTTATCCACTCTGGTTGAGGTGTATTTGTGTTTGGAACCTCACTTGGGAAGTAGGTTGTTGTGTTGCTCTTGTGTGCATTAACAACAAAGACAAAAAGGCTTGCTGTTCCTCTGGCTGGCTCAGAAAGTACAGGACTAAAGGCTATAGTCTTGGATAAGATTGAATATGCCGAGAAGGACCAGCATACAAAACCTGAAGCACACACACACTCACTCTGAGACTCTTGATAACTATGAAGTCATAAAATGCTAGGATGAAATAATGGGTTTTTTAGTTGCACTTTTAGAGGAAAAAAGATGAATGGATTGATTGAAGGGCTGAAGTAAAAACAACCGGTGTGTGAAAAATTGATCTTCTAAGGATCTAGAGCATCTTTCTTTTTTTAATAACCCTTCAAGTTCACTGCTTCATTTTCCCTTAGATTCATCTTCTGATTCATCATTTGGGCAGACTGGAGAGCTTTGATAGCTTGTGTCATCTCTTTTCAGTCTATTTTTAATTAACAATGATGTTCAAGGTTGTCCAGAGCAACAAAGCAGTGGCATAAACAACATGTTTAAAACGAGCACTAATGAAGTCCCTTTGTGCTCTGCTTGACACACTCACTCTCAGGGACATTCACATGGGAAGCTTTCACTAATGAGTCAGGGTTTGATGGGACACAGATAGAGGAGATGTAGGAGCAGGAAGGAAGATAGAACGGACAGATAAGGACAGCACTAGGCGATGGAGGAAAGAAGTGATTAAAAAGGATTGATGTCCACTAATTCTAGTGGTCATCTGGACACTAAGGTCAAATGTATTGTTCTTTATTTGTTTGTTCGCTCTCAAATATGTTTTTATGAAAAGGTGGAAAGTAGAAATTTGTTCAAAGAAACACAATAAGTCCTGTGTGAAATTTGCCAAATAACATGTGGGAGAAATTGCTGTAGTCATTTGAGTTGAGACCAAAAATTGAACTTTCTGGGATTTTATGCAAATCTTTTCAGAAATTTGTTAGTAAACAATTGAGAAAATCATCAGTCTTCTTCTTTCAATTATGCACTTTTTTGTGTTGGTTTATCACACAAAAACTCCAATAAATGTTTGTGTTTTTAATGTAATGACTGAAGAAGTTTGGAAATGTTGTAAGGCTCTGCTTTGCTCAACTCCTTATTGGTCTCTGCTTGTCTTTAGTTTTCCAATCCTCCAGCAATACATGAGCTCCTTTATCCTCGTTTTCTGTCTGAATGCGTGCTTTAATGGAGTCACTGCTGTATACATCAATTATTATTCTCCTAAGAAAAAATAGGCGAATGGCCACTTCTGCACTTAAAGTCTTTCTTAAGCAATAACAATAAAAGGGCATTGACCATGACGGGGACACACTTGCACACATATGCAGAGTCCCAATGGGTGGTCTAAGGGAGGAGTGACTAAAAGAGACCTTCAAGTCGATAATCCAATCCCTAATTGTGCTTTTTTTATGCTGTGCACACAGACATGACTTAAAATTCCTCAGCTGTGCACACCATCAGGGGGCAATGTAAGCCATCTGTTATGTGTGTGCAGCCTTTGTGCCAGGTGGTCAGAACCCCAAGTGCCCGCTGGGTGTTTGTTGTGGCTGTGCCAGGCTCAGGTGGCCGGGTGCAGAGATGCTGCCTGATCAGTAAGGCTAACCCCCAGCTTCTGATGATGGACAGCAGGAGCACACGGTCACCATATAACACTAGTTTTCCTGGCAGGCAGGAAAAAAAATGGTTCAGTAAGGTTGGAAGCTTGAAGCTTAAAAATATGTCAAGAAAGACAATCAGTACCCAGACTGGAATACAGCTAACTGATAGAAATAACATTGCTGACATTTGTAAACTTGAGTATTTGCATCCGTCTCCTCTTCAGGTCGCTTGACGCTACATCTATTCAAACTTACAATGGTTTTGTGTTTCGTATTGGTTTTCATATGCTATCTTTCACAAATTCTGTTCATGTGACCACAAAAAAAAACCTCAGGTAAGTTAGCATTGTTGGGACATGTTTGGATCGTCAAGTGACAAAAGATTGAACTGAATAGAGGGTAGGCCGGTATCCCAGTTAGTGAGCTTAACAGCCCTATTAGTTTGATTGTTGTGTCTGCAGATTTTAAAGCTACTTCAAACCCATGTTTAGAACTGAAAAAGACTTTTGGATGTTGTGTAAAACATCAAGAAAAAAAGAGTAGAAGTCAATTTCCCTTGTCTGTAACTACTTATTTTAGTATGTATTGGAAAAAGTATTGAGTGATTGTTTCTCTGATTAGTTCAAGTAAAGTGTATACCTGTGAATGAAAATGTATTTTGCTTGTTTTACATTTTCTTTTTTGTTTTCATTGTGGTTAAACTTCGGCTTCAGAAGTCTAGCCAGTGCAGTATACTTTGTTGTAATGGTTGGTTTCTCATAACAGTGGTGAAACTAGATACTTTAAGTGGAAACATGTATAAGGTTTTGTTTATTGGTTGGTCAGCCAGGCTATGTGAAATTTGGACTTGTATTTGGTTTTCCATAGCGAAGAGCGCAGTGCATACCAATGTTTATGTGCAAGGGTCTCGGTGTAACACACTATTTATTAGCAGGGAAAATCATGGCTTGTTTGTTTCTCCGGCCAGGTGGGATTCCATTTGTTGCAGCCAGACCAGTGGTGGGACGCAATGTGTATAAAAGCTACACTACCAAGAGCTTTAGTAATAGATCATTAATTATATTTAAAATACTTGCGATACTACCAGTCTTGTGAAAACACCATGTTGCTTTGGCATGAGACCAACATGACCACTCCTTTATGACCAACCCATGCTGATGTCAGATGTCATTTATAATAACCAAGAACCCTGACATGCTGCTACCACAATAAGATACCATCACAATCTTACCACAGAAGTTTTGTGCATACACAAATCACTTTAAACTCTCCCACCCAATCATATCTAAGGCTTCAGTGTTCTTGATGTACCCCAAAATAATCCATGCATGAGCCTACTGAAATCCTCCAAATTCTGTCAGTTTTTCTATGTTAGGTTGAGGTTTTGGCCCATTGTAAGGGAGACCGAATTTTCTTTTTTTTGCTTTAGTAATGCAGTATTATAATTTGGAACTTGGTAGAGCTGCAGATTTTATTGAATCATAATTTTCATAACAGAAACAGTGTGCGAAATGGCAATCTGAATGACTGCTTGGATATGATATTGGTTATGCTATTACCTTTCAAGGGTCTTGCATTCATGCTGGGCATCCTGTTATTATATTGGACAATTTGGATGGAATCTCACTGCCATTGATAGAAAATTTAGGCACGGAGATCCTAAAGCTCACTGAGAGTAGTGGGAATAGCAGGATTACGGGGGAAAAGAGGCTTAATTGCAATCAATGTCATCACTGCAAAAGGTAACAATGACATTGTGATTGTGTGCTTTCCTAAAACCTTGCAGCCGTAGAATTTGGTCAGAGCATTATAATGTAGCACTGGTATGATTTTGCATGTTTTTCTATGAATGTATTAAATTGGATTAATCAGCAATGCCAAGGGGTTACATAATATTTGAGGTTAATAACTTACAGTTTGTCACTTTATGTGTATTTCTCCGTGTAAAGTCACAGACTTCTTCCTGGGAGACTGTTGATGTCACTATTAACAGACCATGTCATGACCTAATTGACGGATGATTGTTTCTTGTGCATAATGCTGTCTCGTCAAAATCCCTTGTGTACCTGTGCTCTTACTTGTTTTTATGGTCACCATTTAAATCCGTGTTACCCCCCTCCCTTTGCTCAATGTTCTCCACCCAAATGAGAACAGAAACGTTTTGTGGGAACTCCCAAGTTTTCCAGTTTTTATATAGTTCAGAGAAATGATGGCTGAAGAGAATCTCTTTCCATTTTTGTAATGTTTTCTGTTTTAAAATGTATTGGTCTGGGAAAAAAATTACAGATCATTTCCTGTTTAGTAGAAAAGCTTAACCTGACTTTCCTCATTCTGTGTGAATTTGTTTCGTGTCATCGTTTAGCTCAACAACCCGAGCCACGAGTTGTTTGGCCCGGGCACGAGTACAGAGACGGGCTTTGTGCAGGCGTTTGGTTGCTCTCGGTCATTAGTTCACACAACCGCACAAGGTCACACAAACACACACACAGACGCACACAAGCACACAAACAGAGCATGAGATAGAGATGTAGAGAAGGATGAAGGAGATCAAACATGGCAGAAGCCATGGAGGTTAAGACCAGGCACTCAGAACAAAACAGATCATTCATTCTTTGCATTTCATGCTGAAGTTTTCTGTATATTTGCTCTACCAACCTTATTGCCATGTTCTCACATAAACAAACCCAAAAATTTCTCCAGTGTGCTCCATTTTAAGTATATCCTATGCACTTGTTGCAGGAGTTTAAAGTTTAACAGGGTGAAAAGGCAAAAAAAATAAATAAAAGACCTCAACTGTTTTACACAAAGAACAACCAAAAACAAAAATATAAATCAGTGTTTGATGTCCAAATATTTACATTTTATACCATCTGATAATCTGCATGAATGGTGAGTGTTTGAGTGTGAATTGTTTTGATTGTCCACACACTGTCCCCTTAACATAAGGACAGACAGTTGCTGGGAAAACTGCAGACACTAGTTGTTGTTTGCGATGACGCTAAAAGAGTATGAGATAGAGCAGTTAGGTTATCTCTCTTACACATTACAGGATATCTGTAGCACATTTGAGTCCATATGGACCCATTTGTATTCACATAATGTGCAAATACCACATCAAATGCAACAAAAGAATCTCTTTTTTACACATAGACTGAGTAGGTGAAGTCTTAAACATGTTTCTGGCAGGAATTTCATAATCAACATGTGATTTAGAGGATGATAAAGAAAATAGACTTGTGTTTTGTTAATAGCAACAGAGAAACAGGCTGTTTTGCGTGTGTGGGTGTGGGTGTGTGTGTGTGTGTGTGTATAAAGTATAAAATATCAAAGATTAAAATAAAAAGTTATTGGCACCGATTTAACTCTCAATGATTTTTGAGATAGTCGTAAAAGTCAAGAGAAACAACAGAAAATCTGTGCTGATCAGGGCCTACCTCTTTTTAAGCATATAGTATTTGGTTTTACAACGCTTAGGACATCAAAGCATCATCATACAACTAAAGTATTGATTTTATGCAAAATAATAATTTCACCTATACTTTCACATGTCAGAGTTGTAATCAGCTGTCAAAACTTGAACTAGTTATTTGAGTTGGCACTGCTCATTGAGAGAGCTGCAAGAAGGACAGATCCTACTCTAATGATCAAGGGATTTGTTTTAATTTTTGTTAAAATACAAATTTCACATTTTTTTTTATATAGACTGATGTATAATCCTTCTCTAGACTAAATTTGCCTCCATATGTGTGTACATATGTGTATCCCACTGAAGCATGTGGATATCAATTATCTCATCATTGCCAGCCTGAGTCTTTCTCCCATCTGCTGGCATGTCCTCACATGTGGCTAGAGTCAACCTAGAGAAGAACACAAGCATCCTGTGAATGATGTCTACAGCTCATTCATCCACAGAGGGATTATCAAAAACCTTTGGGTTAGTGTTGCAGAATTTCACACAGGGAACATGGTGGTATGTCACTTCCGGATGTTGGATTTCGGCTTTTGGTTAGTGTGTAGCTTGTTGTCTATACAGTCCTCTGAAAAAAGCACGTTTGACTTCATATGATCAAAAACAATCAATATTAAACAAAGATAACTTGCATTTTTCAAATGATTTAATTCATCAGGGGATAAAAGCTCTCCAAACCCACCTGACCCTACATGAAATGGTAACCACAGCTGAAACCCTTTGTCATTAACTATTTTTTTGGACCGCTTACTTGCATTTCATTAACCATATTATAAGATCTGACATAATGGATCAAGAAATCACTTTTAAAGAACCTGTTCTACCTTTTGCAGCAGGACGGTAATCTAAAGCACACCAAGAGCCTCTCTGAATGACGCAGGTTTTGGAGTCGTGTAGCGAAAGTTCAGACTTCAATCCAATTGAGATGATTTTATACAGGTCGGTCATGGTTGAAAATCCCTAATGTGGCGAAGTTCAAACAATTATGCAAAAAAAGAGTCAATCAGCATTTTTTCACAGTGATTTAAAAGACTCGTCAGTTATAGCAAACACCCATTGGCAATTTAGGTTTTGGGGGGACAATTACTTTTCTTAAAGGATCAGGTTGAGTCAAGCAGCTTTTTCCACCTGATCTTTTTGCAGCGATATAAGCTCAATGTCTTAAATGCATCAATCTCTTCTTTGTTTTACCTGAATTGGCCACTGTGTGCCACCCATTTTATGAATTAGTAAAGGTAATTGTTCTTTGCTTTCTCTCACTTTTTGTTTTCCTTCTCTGTTCCTGTTTCATGTGCTACTCACATTTTCTTTCTACTCTCTGATTAAACATTCCTCTCGCTGATAATAGTTGAGACTTTGAGTCTGAAAGAAATGCACTCTTTATTTTTTCCTCATCATTTTCTCTCATTAAATAAAAAGTTCACCTCTATAAATATACATGTACATGAGTAAGTTTGCATCTACCTAATTTTAACACTTTCAGACTTGCTTGTCCTCAGACATGGATTATAGCATTTATGTTGATATGGTAGTCCGTAATGAGGGGTCCTTTTAAAAGATATTTTATGTCATATCTGCTTGAATCCACCCACACAGTCTCATTAAAATCACCGCCTCTATCTCTGCACCTTTGTCCTACAAAGTCTTATCTCCTCTGATAACCCATACTTCCAGAGTCTCTAACAAGCATAGGTGACAAAAAAAAAGGAATGACTTGGCAGTCATTTTGGCTAATCTTCACATATATGTTGTAATCCCAGTACCAATTATTAAAAGAAATGTAACAAGCACTGCGATAAATGTTAGAAGCTAATCACCTTTAAAAAGCAGGATAAGTTACAGTGAGCCACCTGGTCACCTACTGTTACAGAATATACCAGTTTAGTCCTTGATAATCTCAGTGCTGCAGATGCAGTTTAGCTCGGTCCAACAGTGTGTGACTGCACTCATTCACTTCTTCTCCGTTCCCCACCCTGATTCGCCGCTGCCAGGGGTTAATGAGCCAAAGTGAGGAGCAGATCAGAGCAGGAAGGGAAGCCCAGAGAAAGGGAGACTGTTGAGAAGAGAGCAGAGGAGATGAATAATAAATGTATTAGGCTTGAATCCATTTTTTAAGGGAGGATTAGAGGAGTTGAGATGCAAGCTGGGATGCTCACATGATCCAAGTGAAGGAGGCCCGCTGGATTGTAGGTCATCTCCATTAGGTATCTCTGAATGGAACATCAGTGTTTTTTTAACATCTCATATCCCTATATTCTCACAGACCTTCACCAGACCTCTTCATTTAGGTTCTTGTTCTGATAAAAATGTAACGTGGCTTACTGTACATGTGTGATTCAGTGTGGGAAAAATAGCCTTCTTTGAAAACACGACATGGATAAATGGCACAAAATGGCAGCTTGGATTCAAAATGGCCGACTTCCTGTGGTGTTTGGACCATGGCTCCAAGATACTTTTTTGTAGTTTCTGAGACACTACATAGGTGTGCTGAATTTCACAATCCTTGGATAAAGTATGGCTGGGGGCTCATTCTTTTTAATTCTTTTAGGGTGTACTGGAGAGGAATTGGACCACGCCCACCGAAAATTAGCATGAATAGCTGTTAGGGGTTGGACTAATAATCATGCTATAAAATATGGTGCAGATCAAATAACCTTTGTGGATATTAGAGCCAAACGTATTGCCATGGCCTGACGCCAGACTTCGTCAGACTGCCACAGCGCCACCCTCTTTCGAAAACTCTCAGTACTCAACAGGTTACTCCCAACTATTTACAGTCACTGTGTACTGTTTGATGTTGATTAGGTCAAGGGTGTAAAATATGGACCTTTCACAGCAAACCGTTACACTTCCTGTTCTGAAGGGGCATGGCTTAAATGATGTCGGCATTTGACCAGTGGGATTCGTCAGGGACCTGATGACCATCCACCACAGGAGGTTTCATCTCTGTGACTTTCTGAACAGGAGATATAACGGCTTTTTACATTTTTGCCGTTTAGTCGAATTCTGAGGCCTGGCCTTTTCAATCCAACATGTCCGACTTTCTGTGTGTTTGGCACTGACTTTTTGAGGCTTTTAGGTAGGTCTTGGGAAGTTCTAGAAATGTGCCAATTTTCATGTCTGTACAACAACCAATAAGATTATTTAGCATAACTATGCAGATGATACTCAGCTCTACATTACGATGTCACTAGGTGACTTTGAACCCATCTAAACACTTAAGTAAATTCCTGAAGCAAATCAATGGATGATTGTGCCATAACTTTCTCCAGTTGAACACAAAAAAACAGAACTAATTACTTTTAGACCTAAAGAGTAACGATCAATAGTCAGCACACAGCTTCAGTTAATACAGCTAGAAACTACTGATCAGGCTCAAAATCTAGGTTTAGTAATGGACTCAGACCTGAACCTCCTGAGTCACAAAAAAACAATAAGTTCAGCCTTCCATCACTTGAAGAACATTTCTAGGATTAAAGGACTGATGTCGCAACAGGACCTCAAAAAACTCATCCATCCGTTTATCTTTAGTTGGATTGATTACTGCAACAGCGTTCTCACAGGTCTGCCTAAAAAGTCAATCAGACGACTGCAGGTTATCCAGAACGCTGCTGCTCGCGTCCTAAATAGAACCAGGAAAGTGGAGCACATCACCCCAGTTCTAAAGTCCTTACACTGGCTCCCTGTAGCTCAGAGAATATACTTCAAAATACTTTTACTAGTTTATAAATCATTGAATGGCTTAGCACCAAAGTATGTTGAAGATCTACTGTTACTATACCAACACCCCAGACCACTCAGGTCCTCTAATTCCAGTCTACTCAACATCCCCAGAATTAGAACCAAATGTAGAGAAGCATCTTTCAGTTTCTATGCTGCTCTAAACTGGAACAAACTTCCAGACAACTGCAAAGCTGCTGAAACACGGAGTTCTTTTAAAAACGCATCTGTTTAGCGCTGCCTTTGAGTAATGGTAAATAATAAATGGCCTGTACTTGTATAGTGCTTTATTTAGTCGTTGAGGACCCCAGGGCTACAATATAGCTTGCCATCACCAGTGTGTGAATGTGTGCATGACTGAATGTAATGTGAAGCGCACTAAAACAGAGAACACTGACAGAGGCGAGGCTGACGAACACTGGCGCCACCGGGCACTCTGACCACCACCAGTAGGCAGAAGTGTGAAGTGTCTTGCCCAAGGACATGGCGACTGAGACAGGCGCAACAGGGGATCGAACCGGCAACCCTCTGGTTACAAGATGAACTCCTCACACAGTCGCCCCATGATGTTTTATTGTGTGTGCTTCTTGCTTTATTGCTGTTTTTACCTTATATGTTTTGTCTGTCTTTTACTGCTATTTTTTTTTATTTACCCCATAATCATGTAAAGCACCTTGAATTACCTTGTTGTTGAAAGTGTTCTATACAAATAAAATTCCCTTGCCTATTGTAAGTGAGCCAATAAAGTAAGGAATTAAGTGAGCCAATGGAAACCCTCCGGGGGGCGCTTTTGAGCCAATTCTGTTACGATTTATGAGAAACCCTTAAAATACCAAAATTTCATGCACGACTGATGTCTACAAATGATCTTGAGTTTTGGTATTTTTAGCTCTCCAAATGCCCAATCCATTTGACGGAAGAAAAACAAACAGTACAGTTACTATAGGCCTTCGCTGCGCAGGCCTAAGAATCCCATTTGAAAAGATTTTAAACCATGGCCACCCCATGATATTTTTTTTGTAGTTTTGAAACTATAGCTTAAAAAACTGCCTACTTTATACACAAAGTTGAAAACGTCCTAGTGCAGTATGCTTTTCGATTGTTAGTCATCTTAAGGGAAACAGTAGGCGTAGCTTAGCTTTGATTTTTATCTCGCATATAGGCAGTAACACACTGTTTCACATAATATCTCACACACTCATTTGAACATTCAGGCACAGGAGGGCTCAGTAATATGCATTAATTTAGAAGAGATCGTTGTCAGAATGCTACACAGCTCTCCACTATCCATAGAGCTTTTCAAAGAAGAATCAAACATCCAGAGGTTGGATGCATACTTCAGCAATACACAGCACTGATGCTTCTTTTAAATCTGTGCAAAATCGCTGAAAATGAGAAGCTTCTTCAGCTCCATTACATCAAATGATGAGTGTGAATATGAGTTACTATCAAATTAACTAATCTACTGTGAAGAATGTAGACAGCGCTGCAGTTCAAACAGACCCGCACACGCAGGCTCCTATGGGGTAACTGTAGGCGGCTTATCAGATTACTCATTGCAATCCTAATAGATTTTTAATAGATTGTTTTGATTAGTTCCTCTTCTTTAGCGATGCAAGATGCTTGCAGTTTGTGCGTTCCGAAGCGAAAACCGCACACCTTTTTATCCTTGCGTGAAGTTGGTTATTAGGTAACAGTGAGGGAAATATGTTTTACTTGAAGGGTTTCTCGCTGTTTCATCATATGCTTTGGGAGCATGAAAAGGTCAAAGTAGATATCTTGTGATCAGTCTGTGTTTCCTCCAACAGACCAAAGTAAATGCACAAACTCCATTCCCACGTCATGATGTCACCTCATGCTGCCTTCTGAGGTTGGGATGGTGTGTTCAGGGTGCAGTGTTAGTTTCCTTTAAACCTTTTAGGCCTTTAGAAAACAGCTGGATTTAAACTGTGGTTAAGTTACATGCAGGTGGATTTTATGGACAAAGCTGGTTACTTTTGAATGCAATTGGTTGGGCATGCTTTTTTTCAAGGGGTTTCACAGTAAAGGGAACTGAACACAACTCACTGTCTCATTTAAGATTTGTAGGAATTTTAAGAGTTATGAAACCCATGTATTACATTTCTTCAAGCTCACAATTATGCTCCACATTTTTGTTGTTCTATTATATATAATTACATAAAACAATGTGGAAGAGTTAGTTCTGTGCAGGGCAGCACGTTCACTCCAATTAGAGAATTTATATTTAGTTTATTACTAGTTAGGAGTGTAGCTGTTGTTCTAGCACTGTATAAGGTTTTGTGTTTAGCAAGGCTTGTAGAGAAAGCAGTTAAAAGCGTTTGTACAGCTGACCCTGTGATCGTATAACTTCCATCTACTAAAGCCTTAAAAATGAAGAATTGAGCATTTAAGAGGGTGCTCGCTGGGCTCAGTTTTATTCACTGTCTTGCAGGGTGTTATCTTCACTGCCTCTTTTTGTCCTTGCAGCCCCCTTTCCTTTCTCCCCATCTGCATTCACTAATCTCTGATTGTCTCCTCTTGGTAAAATATTTGCCCATGCTTTTCTTTGGTTCGAATGTTTCAAACTGATTAATTAGTCATGTATGCATCCATCTCTCCTCACCGCTGTTTGCCTCTTGTTCCTCCCTCTCTGCTTTTCACTCAGTTCCTCCGTTTTCATTTCACGGACACCATCAGTACTCTTTCTGCTCCTCTCATTCCTCCATGGAGTTAGTCATTAGCTGACTGACTGCGCTGATTGCATCTATTCCCAAGGCTAGTATTTGTTTATGCATCTTCTTTTGCCCCCCCCCCCCCCCCATTGCTTCACACCCGTCTTCTCCAACTGCTATTCCTTTAACTTTTCTTTTTCTAGTCTTTTCTCTCTTTATCTACCTTCTTTACACCTGCGTTCCTCTCTGTCATGCTCTCCACCAATTTTGTAAAAGAAAATATGCTGGTCCTTAAATACTGTTTTGAGCAGCTAAATTAGCCCAGACATACACATGGAAGCTCCCAACAGTCTCCTCCACATCTACTCGGAAACAATAATTGCACACTGCCACTCTAAATTGGCTAACACCAATTAAGCCTTCACTATTATTTTTAATTGGTGATTTAGTCTGGCCACAGTTTGGATTCTTTGTCTAACTGGAAAAGGTTTAGTTGGCCACCCAATAGCCCATGTGGCCATTTTGAAGTCAGTTTCCTCCTCTCTATGGGTTTTACAATGGCCTGGCCAGGTACTGACACTGCCAAGATCCAACATGGATGCCTGTGTGTGTGTGTGTGTGTGTTGGGGGGTGTGTGGGTGTGCGCGCGTGTGTTTGCTTGTTGAAGAGAGAGTAACAAATAGAGAGAAATATTTTCCTCTGTCTCCTCCTTTCCTTTTCTGCCACCTCTCACACTCCAGCCATCCGCACAGTCCTCTCCTCCTCCATCCATGTGTTACTGTTGGATTAAGCTAATTAAAGTGCTACAAACCGGGTCCCTGGAGAGAGGCTGCAGAAAAACACACCATGCACGTTATTAAACGCATGCAGTCGTTAATGAAGGCAATAGTGCAGGTACATCCAATGGATGGAAAGGGTTAGAAAACAAGTGGACATGCTAAAAGACATGCATCATTCCTTCCCAGCTCGAAACATTGAGTTTCTCTGCTGCCACAAATGATTAAACATCATGGTCATTACTTGTTTTTGGGGGAAAACATGATTCCAACATTTTTCTGAAGGCTTGTTATACCTCGCTGTGAACTTTTCCCCCCAGATCTATCTCAGTTTGTCTATAGTATTTCCATTAAACTATTAAAATAATAGAAAAACTACTCATTGAAAGTGAATCCAGAGGGTTTTAGTTGGAGCATACATATTTTAGATGTTGAACTATGGATAATGAAATGCAATCCAGACTAATTTTTAAAGAGCATGAAATAGCACTTTAGTGTAGCAGGCATGAAACAGATGCTAGCTGTAGTGTCGTTAGCAGTGCAAAGAATCAGGTGATAAGATATATTGCGATACGATGAATAAGACTATATATATAAAAACATCTCCTATACAATATAATATGCCAGCAGCAAACTGGATAGAGCTTTGAGAGACAGAGTTCAGTAAATTGAGAAAGTAATGCTTTTCCCATGTTTGGTGTTGTCTTGTCAGCTTTTGTAGCATGGCGATGAAGGAAGTTTCAGGGCACAATTTGCCTGTAGGCGTGAGAACTTTCTCGCTTTTCTGTCTGCGACTGTGAGGATTAACAGTTTGTTCTTGAAAGTCTTTATCCTGTCGTAGAGGAAGAAGGAAGAAAGGAAGGGATGTGGAGCGCTGTGTCACTCAGTAGGAATTCCTTCCGGATGTTTCTCCTATCAGGATATCTGCGGTGTCTCTGGAAAAGCGCCTGCTTCCAGGGTAACCTATTGGATTACTGATAACCTTGGAATGGATACCACCAGCTCTGGGGGTGTGAAGGAGACATCAGGTGTGCAGGATTTCTCCTCTATATACTTAATTCTTTCTTCTAATTCAGTTTTCAATTTTAAATATATGTGGATGTTTTCACTCAGTGCATGCTCTATCACCTTCAACTGCCATGATGGGCAGGTTTGCCTTTTGACTGCTCTGATGTTCCCATGAGAAGAACCCTGTTGTGTGATTGTGTAGAAGATGGAACATTTTTTTTAAATAAGTTAAACATGCCACCCAAGCAGGAACAAGCAGGATACATGGTAATAGGTCTCCAATAACATAGAGGTCTCTTCCTGAACTTGTCTCCAACCCCCCGTGTGTCGGGCCTGCTCCTTGGTTGCCAGGGCAACATTAGTCAGGGCAGCCATGGCTGGTGATGGTGAGGAAGAGTAAGGGCTGATAGGAGGGAAGTCACAGAGCATCGATGTTTTGCAGTGCCGTCATGGGATTTACAGCGCAGTCGCATCGCCGAAACTGGGTTGCCACCGCTGTTGCTGAACGTTATGAACAATGCAGGGACAGGAATGCCGTCTGTAGCAGGGGGTGGAAAATAAGTGGGCTTGTAGGTCATGTTTACCCCTGTGCGCATCTGTGTGATTGTGCGTGGCTGCGTGTTCGGGTTGACGGAGAACTGCGGAAGCAGCACACTTTTTCATGTGCTCTCCATTCGTTTTCAGTGTTTTCATGGTTGCACTTTACAGATGAGTATTGTCTCTGCATTGATGTGTTCTTCACTCTGGAATCGGTCTGCTTTCACACAGGTTTCTGGTTTAGGTTTTCAGAAAGTGTACGCTTAAGTTTAATACTCAATTAAAACTGATTTCTAAACATAGAAATGGTAGGTCAGTGTTTGGATTATGGTGTCAAACGGAAATCCCATTGTGGAAAAGGTTAGAGCTATGCTCTTATTAGGGGATATCTCTTCTCCACACGCAGGGTACAGACTGGAGACTGGATGCACAGCAAACAGGCAGTTAGTGTCAGCACCGCGATGGAAAATCCATAGTTTCATTACAGGCCCAGTGGTATGAATGTGGCCAGGAGGCGACCAGAGCTCCATCACGGGCCCTACGGGAGCCAAAATGGCTGCATTTAGTGATGCAGTGGAGTGAAGTGGAGGCAAGAGGGTCAAGGCTGCCGCTGGGAATAACCGCTTAGAGAGATGGAGAAAAGGAAGGCAGATAAAGTTCATGTGCAGAAACTGGCCCAGCTGCTATTGTATACTCATCTTTGACAGATTTCGGCACAGGCTGAAATACATTTATGTGTGTGAGATCAGTTATATAAATCACAAAGTGGCTGATAGATTTCAGACAGAATATTAATTTACTGTTGAATGCACAGCCCTTCAAATTAAATTAAGTTATGCTTTTAAGAGTCTCGGTGTGAATGTTTAGTACATTGCTTTACATTAGCTTCTTGGCCTTGGGGCTGCAAAATCAATCACATTTTAATCTTGGTCATTACTTTGGCCTTGCCCAATTAAATGAATGTGATTGATATAGAAAATGCAATCTCCATCAATGGCAAACAAAGCAAAAGCTGCTGTTCCACTGAAGACTACCAACTACCACCAGCATTGGAGTTTCTAAACCTGAATGCACTGGTTTCATATATGCAAAACCAAACATATGCAAAAAATCCGGCTATCTTTTGCAACATTACTATTCACACACGGATATCGCAAAAATATGTTGTGCAACCCTGTTAAGTAGATATGTATAATTTTATTTTGAGACCAGAAGTAAAGTTTGTGGGCTCCAGTATTGATCTTGATGTCAGGACCAACAAAAATCTAGACTTTTTCTAGGCACCATGGAGTTCATTAACTGCAAATAAACACTTATTGAGAAGGATTTATTGAGGAGGACCTGGAGTTCATTTGGAAGGAGGTTGCACCCAGAATCCCTCTGACTGTTGTTTGTCCCTCTGTGTAATTAGAGTAAAAAGACATGCTTTAAGGGAAATTAGCTTTCGATTGGTCCTTCTGATAAAGAGCTCGTATTGTAATTGACCTTCAGGACCAAAGAGCAAAGACCAGGTGAAATGTGTTGTCTGCGTTAATGTGGATTGATTTGGAAATGGTGCTGAAAGTTTCCAACCATGGAGTACTCGAGGAGAAGGAAAAGATTTGAATGTGTGATGGGGAAGTAAAAAGCCTGATAAAGATTTTCTACGGTTTAGATTAGGCTTTTTGTCATACTTTTCTATGCTATTAACCATATTTGTGCATAGTGTTTTATTAACCACATGGGCGCCCTCTTACCCCTGACTACCCCTGAAGAACATTTCTAGGATTAAATGACTGATGTTGCAACACGACCTAGAAAAACTCATCCATGCGTTTATCTTTAGTCGGATTGATTACTGCAACAGCATCTTCACAGGTCTGCCTAAAAAGTCAATCAGACAGCTGCAGCTGATCCAGAACGCTGCTGCTCGTGTTCCTCACTAGAACCAGGAAAGTAGAGCACATCACCCCAGTTCGAAAGTCCTTACACTGGCTCCCTGTAGCTCAGAGAAAATACTTCAAAATACTCCTACTAGTTTATAAATCATTACATGGCTTAGCACCAAAATATGTTGAAGACCTGTTGTCACAGTACCAACCACCAAGACCACTAAGGTCTTCCAACTCTAGCCTACTAAACATCCCTAGACTCAGAATTAGACATGGAGAAGCAGCTTTCAGTTTCTATGCTCCCCTTATCTGGAACAGACTTCCTGACGAGTGTAGAGCTGCTGAAACTCTAAACTGCTTTAAATCGAGATTAAAAACCCATCTATTTAGAATTGCCTTCGAGTAAATGCTTGATGTCATTCACTGATTTGCTTTTTTGATTTGTGTATCATGTGTAATGTGTGTTTCTTTTACTTTTAATTTCCAATGTTATATTCCATGTGTTTTTTTAAATCAAATCATGTAAAGCACCTTGATTTACCCTACTGTTGAAAGTGTGCTATACAAATAAAATTGCCTTGCCTTGCCTTACCCATTTCTCAGCTGAACTTTTCTGCGTCTGTGATGTATGAAAACCTGTTTTTTGTCACCCGCTCACCATCAGGTGCACCTAACCAGATGATATAATGTCAAACCTCAGAAAAACAACCTAATTCCTCAGAGGAAGCAGCACATGAGGGATTACAGCAGGGAGCTGCAACAGCAGAGCACACACAGGCACAAACACACTCTCTTAATCAGAGTGATTGCTTGCGGCTCTGACTCGTCTCGTTGCATCATTTCTCTAATGCATTGGTCCTACATCTGCCTCTCCGCCTGGGTTTGTCCATGTGAGGAACGATTTTGGGTTTTAGCTGTCCTCTGGAAGAGGGGAAAAGCAGTGAAGGGGATGTCCTGATGATGTGAAATATTGGGTTTTCACAAAAATGCATTTTTGTGTTCTTGCTCAGAGTTCCCAAAAGGAATTTAACATTTCATCAGCAGCCAGATCTGCACTGCATACTTCTTGAAAACACCTAAAAAACCAGGGAATTGACCAGCTGAGCTCTCTCTACTGTAGGTTGGAATAGGTGAATAAGACTAAACAGGAAATATCGGTGGAGTTATATTAGTGATGACTAACCTGATTTACATGGTTTCCTCCAGCTCTTTAAGTTACGACACAATTGTTCTTCTTCTCCATCTCTTCTCCTCGGAGAGAGCGATGGAGCCAGGAGCGATGCAAATTGGGTAAAATGTTCCGGAAAGTGGATTTTCCCACCGGGACTTCTCAGCTCCAGCTCTGAGTTAGCACTCTGCGTGTTTGCTTGTGGGTGTGTGTCACAGTATTTTTTTTAATTCTTTTTCTTGCATTTGCAGGTGTGGGAATGCAAATTGCTCAGCATGTGTGCATTAAAAAGTGAGTGCATGAATGTATCTATGTGTGAGCCCAGCCCGATTTCTTTTGGTCCGCTTTGAACTACAGACTGCTCTGTGATTTCCTTTTTTATAAAGTCAGGAGTACAGATAAGAGGGAGCATATCATTTTATCACCAAAAAAGGCGAACATTTATGCTTTGAGCACTTGAATTCTTTCTTTATTTAACAATCAGACTTTTAGAGGTTTTAATTAAAAGCCAAAATAGTTCTTTAATGTGCTGCCAAGTTCCTTCATTGTTGGACTGCAGCACATGTCCTTGTGCAACAATGAATCAAGTTTACCTCCAGATGAACTCTTGGATTTAGTCTGTTTTTTTGGCATTAGCTGCTGCTCCCGCTGTTTTTTGCAGGGGGGTGTTATGCTTATTTGGATTTATTGCCCTCTGTCCATGTGCGACTGAGGTTATGTTTATGCACATGTACCCCGCCCAAGTAGATCGTGAAGCATTGCCCTGCAACTAATGGGCCATATACCCACAGGTTGGACAGTCTGGAGACTTGTACAGATTTTACAGGTATTTTCTTTTAAGAGTTTGGGATTCGGTTGAGGGCTGTTGACACAAATATGCATTTAGAAACAACAGGTTTTTATTGATTTGCAAAAGGATTCACCTACTTTGCTCTTTTTCTCTTCAAGAACACAAACTGAACATATTTTATTGGGATTTTAAGTGACAGACCAGCACAAAGTGGTGCATAACTGAAGTGGAAGAGAACAGATTCATGGTTTTCATATCCACACTTAAATTCTTTAAAGTATAACATGCATTTTTGTTCAGCCCCCCTGAATCAATACCTCAATGCAATATTAAGCAGCAGCTTTGGCTTTTGGAGTATCTCTCTACCAAATTTTGATGTCTCGAGGGGCAAATATTCGTCCATTCTTCTCGGAGACGGATATGATTGAACGGGTTATATATTTTCAAGGTATTATAGAGTTTGGACTTTGACTGGGATCTCCTTAGATCTAAAGCATTTTATATTTCCTCTGGTTGTATGTTAAGCGGAACCTCTGTTCCAGTGTTTTGCTGCCTCTAACACCTTTTCTTCCAGGATGTCTCTGTATTTAGCTCCATCCATCTACCCAACTATGACCAGCTTATCTGGCTGAAGTAATACTTCCACACAGCATGATGCTGCCATCACCATGTTTCACTGTAGGGATGGTATGCTAAGGGAGATGTAGAGTATGAGTTCTCTGTCACAGATTAGATTTTATATAGGCCAAGCAATTCACTTTTAGTCTCAAGCTTCCTTCACATCTTAAATTTGTCTGCCATGTTCTTTGGACTTCATGATGCTGTTTGTTGTTCTCTAACAAATGTCTGAGGCCTTCCCTGAACAGTTGAGATGAAGTTACACATAGAGGTAGACTCCATTGACTGATTAAGACTTCTGTTGACAATTATTCTCCTAGTTTACAAATTTTTGTTTAAAAATGAAAACCTCACTGCACTCTCGTGTTTGTTCATCACTAAAGAAATTCTAATAAAGTACATTGAAGTTTGTGGTTGTAATGTGACAAGGCAAGGCACTGCATGTTGCAACCGACTCAACGGTTTTACTGTAGAAAGATTTGAGTAAGTGGAGAATAAAAAGTCAACGAGAGAGAGAAAAACTGCCGGCTTTGGATGACATATGTAACTAGCTTTAGAGCATAGGGAGGAAATGATGGTGAAAGGAAATAAAACAAACACATGAATATATTTGTGGAAAGGCACAAACTGCATCTATCACCAGCTGCAATCACAAAGTGAGTAAAACTCACCGAAGGGATTTCAAACCCTCCAAGTGAATTGCCTTTTGAAAACATGCAACATCACATTAGTATCGGCGATATGTGGGACATAGTTTCATCAGCTGCTTTTCTCAAGGCGGTGCCATTAGGCATATTTAAATCCAATCCATCTCTCCCTTCCTCTTCACGTTTCCCCGTGCGTTCACTCCCAGGAGGAAACCGCCGGAGTGTGTTTTTTTTATAAGCGAGGCGTATGCCACACGATGTGTAACCCGCCCATTGTAGAAATAAAAATAAGTCTAATTGAGCTTTTTAGTTGTCCTCAAAATCCTGCTGAGTGCCCATGCTGCTCCTTAGTGTTGAATGCATGTGTTTTCTTTAATGTGTATCTGTGGCCAGGTCTGGAGGGATGCGAATGGGAAGAGTGAGTAAGCAAGTACAAAAGCTCCTTCTGCGTTAAATGAGCTGATAGTAATGCACAGCTACCCTTCTTCGGTGTTATTGATATGGTGTTTATCACTGCATTCCAAGACGAAATATTTGGAGAAGTATGGAATTTGATTTTAGTATCTTTCACATCTGGATAAGTATGGATCATGAAGTATGAACTCTGGAAAATGTTTTTATTTCAAGACTTTATTGCCTATTCTATTGTCTAAATGTTATGTCCTTTCTCGGTCTCGTATCCTTCATTCTTTCCATAAGTGCACCTTTTTTGCTTCCTCATATCGTTCCTTCCTTGTATTTTTCTTCCCTCCAAACCATTTGTCTTTTTTTCTTTACTTTCTGTCTTTTTTTATTTGTGTACTTCCTTTCACTTTCCTCAGTGGTAGAGTTGTCAGCCTGCAACCCAGAAATTGTGGGTTCGATTCCAGCTTCCACCTGCTACATGTCGTTGTGTCCTTGGGCAAGACACTTCACCTACCTTGCCTACTGGTGTTGGCCAGAAGGGCCGATGGCGCGATATGGCAGCCTCGCTTCTGTCAGTCTGCCCCAGGGCAGCTGTGGCTATAATCATAGCTTGCTTCCACCAGTGTGTGAATGTGAGAGTGAATGAATAATGGAGTTGTAAAGCGCTTTGAGAGTCTTGAAAAGCGCTATATAAAATGCAAGCCATTATTCTTATTTCTTACTACTGTTTTGTATTCCTTTTCTTTCATCCTTGTCAAAATATCCCTCTTTCTTGTGTATTTCCCTCATTCCTTCTCTTATCCAATGCTTTTTCCTACCCTCTCCTTTCTCTCTCCTTCAGTATATTCTTCCACTTTTCCATAAGGACACTGTTATTATTTGTATGTAGGAAGAGAACTTATCTAAAGGTAATCCATTCTAGCTTTAGGACTTCATCTTAGCTATTTTTCAGCCACTTTGTGTTTGTAAATGTATTTGGAAAGTGAAATATACTTTGATTCTGAGCTAATCTAATCACACAAACTGCATATTGTACAGTTTCACCATGTGGAGCTGACATTTAACTCCTCTGGCTTCTTGTCAAGTCAGCACAGCAGGAGCAGAATCATCAATACTCTGTGTCATTGTGCCATAATTAACACCACCTCCAATCAGCCCTCATCTCTTTCATTGTCTGCGTAATTGTCTTGTCTTGTACACGTGTGTGCGCTTGTGGCGTTACGTATGTGAGATAAAGCAATCGAGCACGAAGGATTTCCTCTGTTTTCTATATGGACAGCTTCCTCTGTTCATACAAATTTCCTGTCTCTGTGTGTGGTGCAGTGGAGAGGAGGAAGAAGGCCTAGATAAGGAGGCCTGTGTTTGTTTAAAGGAAAGAGTGCGTGTGTGTGTGTGAGAGACCAAAAGAGAAACAATAAAAATCACTTGTATAAAAAGCAGTCTTGTGACGGCCCATTGCCCTCAGCTGACTGTCTGCTAGCTTTGCTTGGCTTTCTTCTGCACTCCCTCTATTTCATTGAAGAGAAACTTTCTCATCACTTCCCTTTTGCATCACTTCCTCTCTGCTTCAGCTTTCTTTCATTTTATGACACCCTAAACGTTTGGGACCAGATTAAATCCAAGAACCAAACATACTACAAAGTAAAATTGGCAAAGTAAAATGGCTTGTGTTCGAGAAGTTTGCAGATGGATTAATTTCTTATTCTGTAAACGGCCTTACCTTTGGACATGATACTAAGAATTAAAGCAACAATCAGGTGCAGCATCCCTAATCATTCTGTGCAAGTTGGTCTGGTGACATGGCTAAAAAAAAGATCAAACAAGGGCCTAAAATAATTCACCCCAGCAGACACGACCTGGTATGGGATTCTCATGGTTTGATAACCTTACTAACAAGCACCACAGTTTGAGAGTTTTTAAAATGCAAAAACTACAATCTTTTCTTCTGCTCCTTAATAATATGCAACATGTTAATTATTGCAGTTATATGTATTTGTTGTGTATTTGTTGTGTAGGCTCCTTCTTTCAGCCAGCTAAGCAGCTGTGTCCAGCAACAGGTGGGGTAGAAGCAGCGCTGCATTACTCCAGTCATTCCTACACTTTGTTCAGCATCTCAATTTTAAAAAACTCTGAATCAATGTAAAGGTCAGACGTAACACTGTAACTTTTTTAAAGCCTTTGTATACATTGATGGCATCTATAAGCCTATGCCTGCGTCTTTGTGCACAGTATTTGAAACATCTCTTGGATGAAGTAGTCTTTTTTTAAACGAAACATTTTTATTAAGTACTCCAACTATTTTAAAAAGATTTGATTTAGCCGCTGGCATACATTTGCAGCATAAACACAGATTTAGGTTATACTGCTTCATGATCAGGAACTTGTAAATTTGCGATATTGTTTAAAAATGCAATGATGCCTTGGTTACCAGTTAAACTCCCTTTTTTCCATACTTACTCCGCTCCTCTTACTGTGATGTCCTCACGACTCTCAAAGCTTCAGCATATCCCTCACTAAAATCTACAGCAGGTGTGAGCACCAAGAGTCCATCCTGCTGTGTACATGTGGTTCGATTATTTACAGTAGCTCGATTAGAAAGAAAAGCACGATTAGATTTTATGATCAATGACGACAGAAGCAGGCACAAACAAAAAACAACCACTGAAGGTATTTCCTTAGATTAGATTATGCTTGTGTCATTTCCTATCATGTCAGCTAAAGTTTGTTCTTCTATTCTTCCATCAATGGAATTTCTGTGCATCAGAAAACAAAGGATACCTTGACGTAGCAGACCAGATAATGCCTTTTTATAAAGAAACATGTAAACCTGTATTGTTTTTATTGTCTCTCCCAGTTTCAGTTTTGATTATTCTTTAATATGTCAGTGGGTTGAGTTTTTTTGCTGCTCTGCACAAGAATAGAGAAATGTTTTTCCTGACATTTAATGTGAATATTTATTCTACTTCAGTTTTTGTGTGAATGAGTGGGTGTAACACATTCACATGTGTGAGAAACAAAGGGCTGATTCACAGGTTTATTATGTTCCTCTTTTTCTGTACTTTTGCACGTGTGACTTCTAGATTTTCTAGTTCCCTTCCTTTTCTTCCTCCCGCCCATCCTTGCTGACACGCAGGAATAAAAGCTGAGCCACCACTTAGGAGAAACTTTTTCCTTTTATTTTCTTTTTCTTTCCTTCTCACTTAGAACAAGCACACGCATACACACCCGTGATCTATACGTCACTGGTTTTCCAGTGATCTGTCTCTCATAACTCTTTTGTTGGTTTTTTCCTGTTTTTTGCTTCCCTTATCCTCCATACTTCTTTTTTTTTTCAATCTGACACTCTGAGCCTAAACTCTTTGCATATTACAGCATATTTTACTTGTGGTTTTTGGGTAGTTTAAATCACTTAAACACGGTTTGTTCTTGTGGGAAACAAACAGTTGAAAACAAAAGACTTCGGAAGACTGGTAACTTTGTGGTTGGTAATGCCACTGTGTGTGTTTGGGTGTTGCCAAATTTGCTCTTGCTAATTGTTGGACTAAAATCAGGCGCCAGTAGGAACATCCAACAAGTCGCTCACAGCTTCTCATTATCATCATTTGGCAGGAATGTGGTTGAACGTGGGTGGGCTGTATCATCTGGACTGCTTTGGATGTCAAACACAGACTTCACCCCTAGTCGTCCTCACGGGGCACAGCAGCCATTGGTCAGGCCCTGTTTTGTTACCATGGCTACAGTCCAAACCAGAGGCGGGGTTTCTGTTCTCCACCTGGTTACACCAGCTGCTTCAGCACTGCTGCTGTGGCATTCCTGGAGTGTATGTGTCTCTGTGTGTTCATGCACCTGCTTGCGTCTGTTTTCAGATGCACTCTAGTGGAGGCAGAGTAGAAAGTAGAGGGGGAGGGGGGGGGGTATCCCTTGTTGTTTGGCCATGCTGCAAACCTCTTTGGCCGAGATCTTTGCCTCCCTGTGAACCATACAGAGCAGTGTGAGGTATTAATAGATGTAATTTGAGTGTCACACACAGTGTAGAGCACACTTATACTTATTGTGCATATGAACAAAAACCCACAGTGACACATTCTTCTCTTTGCCTCGCCTGTAAACCTGAGAGCAGTTGACACTATTATTGTTTTTAAAGGAAAACATTAAAAACAATTTATTACCGAAAAGACTAACTTAAGATTTGGCTCCTAGCCGACTTTTAGTAAGTTAGATAATTTGTTTATTAATTCAGGTTTCTCTTAATTTAATTATATGTAGTTTTAGTTTGACTTTGCTGTTTTTTTTAAATCATTTTACTTACTCTGCTGCTTATTTTGTTTTATTCATGTGATTATGTCTTTTGTAGATTTCAGTTTAATTCTGTTTTTATTTTACTTTTGATATTTTATTTATTTAAATCTGGGATTGACTATTGACTAGATTATTCAACACTAAACACAGATGCCTTTATGTTGGACATTTCAAGACTTTGTTTAGCTAGTGGCTTTTATTGTTTGTTTTTCGATACCTTCTTTTTTCATCTAATGCTCTGTGTTGCTTGAATGTGTATGCAAGATATAGTCTAAAAATATAAAGATTGATTGATTATAAAAAGCATACAGTGAGCTTGCAAAGCATAGACTGCAGGCGGCAAAGTTTCACCCACTTCCTGTTTCATTGTATCAGTCACGGCTTCTTATACAATGGAACGTGCTGGCTGAATAATTTATTACCCCACAGCTCTTCTCATTGGCAGGAGCTCAACACCAGCTTTATTATACATTTACCTTACTGGAAGGCAGAATAAACCTTTGCACCGTTATCAGATCCACTGTTCTAAAAGCAGTACCTTTGTACCGTCAACATTGTGGATCAGTTTCTGATTCAAGCTAGGCATTTAACAATAGGCTATGATCCCCTATGGGAAGCCTTTTGTCATCAATGGGCTTTAAATTATTTTTGTCAGTAATAACATAAGCATGTGTTTAACAAAGGGTAGTGTGCAACAACAAAAAAGACAAGGATTATTACCATCAAATTTGCAATTGTAAATAAGGCCCTTCTAAAAGCTCTTTTGCAAAAAGCTTTAGTTACAAGGAAGTTTGAGAGAAACCAGTCATAGACTTGAGTTTACAGGTGCAGAAGTGAACAGAGCGAATCCGCATTCCTGACGTTCCTCCACCCAGTATGTACGCTACTGCACTTACTCACTCCATGTTGGCACCAATCTGCTGTTGCCTTTTCATAAAAGGGGAGGACTGAGATAAAAATCAAGATTGTGTTTTTAACGGCCAAGATGGACTGAAAGAGTACCTGATAAACTCGGGACACAGCAGTCTGTCTTGTGAATCACTGAAACACACCTGTCTTTGAACAGATTCTAAGGAATGTCTATATATTTATTTTTCAGTTCTATTTTACTTTATCGTATCACAAAGGCAACCTAATTTCTAACCACTTTTTTTCCTGATAAGTCATCCTCATTATTGTTTCATTACTGAATATGTTGTTTGCTCAAGTCTATAAATAAAATTGTGAAGCCTAGATATTGAGCAATAAAACTTAAGCATTTAGTCAGTGATAAATACACAAGGGTGGGGTGAAACAAATGTCAAGCATATGTGTCATCATTGTTTTTCCACTGGTTTCATTTCATGAGTAATGGAAATGATTAAAGCATTTAGTTTTAGTTTATTGTAGGGCTGTAATATATTCACCCCGTGGGACAACACTGCACAATATTGGGTTTGGGGTGAAGATTTAAACAGTTCTGGCAGAACAAGTAATCCTCCTTTTTTACCTTTTAGATTTCAGAAATAAAAGCACAAGTTGTTCAAATTACAGAATTTGTCATCAGTGTAAAGTATTTTAGCCTATTTTCTATTGTCCTGTTGCAAAAAAAGCCATGAAAAGCTTTCATGACTCTTCCCAAATATTTTCCAGAAATCTTTGTTTAGCAAGTATTGAAGTATTTTGAAGGTCAAATACAGTACAGATTCTCCAAACTCCTTAAACCATGAAACTGCTTTCTATTTTAGTCCCTCTAGATTAGTTGGAAGTTACATAACTGATGCTGGAAAGGTTTCACAGGTCACAAACTGGGTTTTAAAGACCCTGAAATCTATGTGGAATATACCACTCCAGGTTTGACCAGTTCATACTTTGCAGTTTCTACATTTATTAAACTGGAGAGGTTGTCTAAATGCAGAAAGTAGTGGTGGACGATATATCAACATCGGTATCGGCTGATGTTATTAAACTTTTAAGATATCGTTATCGGTCCGATAAGTAAAACTGGGCCCAAAATAGCAACCGATGTTTATTTCCATCCTGTTGCGGTTCGCCTTGTAGTATTTGTTCAATCATGTGATAGCGATGCAGCACAGCATTATGGGGAGTTTAACTGTAGGTGGTGGGGTTGCTTTTACACTGTGTTGAAAGTGTGTGTGCGTGCATATAAATATATATATATATATATATACATATACACACACACATATCCAGGGCTCTTTATAATAGCTTACATATTTCCCCATGTGCAGACAACTTCACAAAAAGGACATTTTAATGATCCTATCTGTGTGTGTATTTAGAGAATATCTGCTATTACTTTCTGAATTTGCACTCTCTTGTTCTACCACAAAACCTTCATGTTTTTCATATAAAGGTCCAATTAGGGCTGTTCTGCCTTATTTAAGGTAGAACTTGCCTTTGCTCAGTCTGTTTCTCACCCTGTGTTTCTCTTTAGCTTTCATACACACACATTAAAAGGGATCTTTTTCCCCTCTCTGTCCAGTCTTTTGGTTCTTAAATCAGTCATGCTCCTTTTATTTAAAGGGCAGCAGCCAAAACATTCCCTGTAGAGCATTACAACACACTATGGGAGCAAAATGAGCTTGGAGGGAGCTTGAAGAGATGGAGAGAGATATAAACAAATGAAAAGGAGATGATTGCAGAATGAACAACAAAGCAGAAGGAAAAAAAGTGCTAAAAGAGCATAGGAGAAGGGCATGAAAGCCACCACATTTGAACTTTTATCCAGAGACTCCTTGCCTTGACCTTTTTCAGTTACAGTTGCGGGTTCCCAGGAGTGGATCTTGAGTTAAACAAATGTACTCAAACAGATTTGTCCTAAAAAGTGGGTGGCCTCCTTTGAGGAAGAGGCAGTGAAGGTCTGGGGAAAATAGTATGATTTTGTGTCTGCATACCTCTGAGTCAGACATGCTTTCGGTTTCAGAAAGAGACTGTTGTCTTTGCTTGGGTGGAGATGCTAAATAAGTAAAATTCAGTGAAGAAGAGATGTTTCAAAAGGGCTAAATTTCAGCATTGCATATGTGCATGCAAAAATGATATAAAAAAAGCTTTACTGACAAAGTGGTTTATTTGCCAGTTGACTAAAGAATCCATATATTATTGTTAATATGCATGCATGCTCAGTTCTGTTACTGTATGATGTTCATGACTGACAAACAAGTAGTACTCGTGTTGGCCAGAAGGGCCGATGGCGCAATATGGCAGCCTCGCTTCTGTCAGTCTGCCCCAGGGCAGCTGTGGCTATAATCATATCTTGCTTCCACCAGTGTGTGAATGTGAGAGTGAATGAATAATGGAATTGTAAAGCGCTTTGAGAGTCTTGAAAAGCTCTATATAAATGCAAGCCATTATTATTTAGATGACTGATTGTATTATAACTTTAGACACGTTGGACCACACTTTCCTCCAGATTACCCAGATGACTTTTGCCTCGTCCATCAGGACATCTTTCTATTACTCCCAGCAGAAAACAATGCAGTCACTCCCGCTAAGAAAAACACTCCTTACACACAAACACAAATAAACTCCAGCCGAGTTAAACTAACAGCAGAACCCCTTCCAGACCTACAGGTCACATACCACATCACTAATAAAAGTCAAAAGCAAGTCGCACATTTTTGTTTTTTTAAGTTTTTTCCCCATTGCTCCCTTCATGGCACTGTCCTGTAAAGTGTTAGACAGACATACAGACTCCCTCCTTTCACTTCCTTCTTAACTCTGTCCTGTGATTGTCTTGAGGTTGCCATTCCAGTGTCTTCCATATGAAGTGTGGAGATTTACGAAACAAATTTAGTTCCTTTTTTTAAATACATTGACTCCTTGACAACCCGTAAATTATCACTGGCAGACACCTAAAGTACTGAGGCATTCAGTCAGTCCCTCCAGCATTTTGTGATGTTGCGATCGCAACTGTTAATGCAAATTCAGCCAATCCTTGCAAATTCTGCATGTCTTGTAATTTTATTCAATCATAGCAAGTTTAACGCATGTTTGACCAGTTGCAATGCTTCTTCTCATCTTATATCTGATGTCATCACATATCCTGTTTCTTATGTGAGAAGGAGTGAGAGTAAAATATGTAGCACTTGCCATCAAAAATTTCTGCCAAGAACCATGTTATAGGCTACAGTATCCTCAATCTCTACATGAAAGTGGAGGTAAATTATTTTGTACCTGAAGCAATACTGTGGTCGAACACAAACGGAAGTTGTCGATTGACAAAACATAATTTTGACAGATTACAATTCACATTCCTGACCACTTGATGCAGATGTGCTTTATGCACGAGTACAGGTAACTAAAACAATGCATTGAAAAGAGATTTCCATGAGACCATCTGAGCGTCATCTCAGACCTGTACCCTGTACTCTATACATCTCGCTATCCGAGGCTGACAGTGAATCTGCGAGTGGTGCAGCTGATCACAAACGCGCTGCAAAGAGCCCGGTCTTCTGTCCCCTGGTGAAGTGATGGCTTGCAAGTCAGCAAATTGCTTATTTAGAGAGTCTTCTCGACTCCTGATCTCTTAGATTGGAAAATAGTTCCCTCATTTCGAAACTTTGCTGCCAAACTGAAGACTGACAAGCGCCTTTTCAGCCGGAGTGCGGATTCGGCCTAGATCAAGTTGTGAGACTGTACATTCAGGCCACAGCAGGTTAACTGTTTGTATTTTAAGTGCGATTGTTTAATTGTATTTTTAAAATGTAGTTACTGGGTCCACTGTAAATGATTTTTGTCACTGTGGAGAAAAATGTACATGTGTTGACCTGCTTGATGTGTGATGGCATGATGTGGATTCTCTGTTCAGCTTGTTTGGATTGAATATTAATTAAAATAAATAAAAATAAATACTATTTGAATATGTTATATTATCATTTTTAAAAATCACAAGTAAAAATAGATTCCAACTGGATGTATTGACCCCGTCGGTCAAAATGACGGACAACAAAAAGACACTAAGTCTTCATCAGCTTACAGTATCTTTGCAAAAAAATTCTTCTTTAATTATTTAATTCTGCATCATTTCATTTTGTATATGGATGCTTGGTTTAAAATCAAGAAGATAGTGGGGAGAAAAGTATTTAGTCAGCCACCAAAAGTTCTTCTACTTAAAAAGATGAGAGAGGCCTGTAATTTTCATCATAGGTATAGCCTACCTCAACTATGAAAGACAAAATTAGAGAAAAAACATCCAGAAAATCACATGGCCTGTTTTTTAAAGTATTTATTTGCAATTTATGTTGGCAGATAAGTATTTGGCCACCCACAAACGAGCAAGATTTCTGGCTCTCACAGACCTGTAACTTCTTCTGTAAGAGGCTCCTCTGTCCTCCACTCGTTACCTGTATTAATGGCACCTGTTTGAATTTGTTATCAGTATAAAAGACACCTGTCCACAACCTCAAACACTCACACTCACAACTCCACTATGGCCAAGATTTAAGAGCTGTCAAAGGACTCCAGAAACAAAATTGTAGACCTGCACCAGGCTGGGAAGACTGAACCTGCAATACGAAAGCAGCTTGGTGTGAAAAAATCAACTGTGGGAGCAATTATTAGAAATTGGAAGGCATACAAGATCACTTATAATCTCCCTCAATCTGGGGCTCTACTCAAGATTTCACCCTGTGGGGTCATAATCATTACAAGAATGACGAGTAAAAATCCCAGAACCACCCGGGGGGACCTAGTGAATGACCTGCAGAGAGCTGGGACCAAAGTAACAAAGGCTACCATCAGTGACACACAACTCCGCCAGGGACTCAAATCCTGCAGTGCCAGACGTGTCCCCCTGCTTAAACCAGTACATGTCCAGGCTGAAGTTTGCTAGAGAGCATTTGGATGATCCAGAAGAGGATTGGGAGAAAGTCATATGGTCAGATTAAACCAAAATATAACTTTTTCGTTAAAAACTCCACTTGCCGTGTTTGTAGGAAAAAGAATGCTGAGTTGCATCCAAAGAATACCATACCTACTGTGAAGCATGGGGGTGGAAACATCATGCTTTGAGGCTCTTTTTCTGCAAAGGGACCACTACGACTGATCCGTGTAAAGGAAAGAATGAATGGGACCATGTATTGTGAGATGTTGAGTGAAAACCTCCTTCGATCAGCAAGAACATTGAAGAGGAAACATGGCTGGGTCTTTCAGCATGACAACGATCCCAAACACACCGCCCAAAGGGGTGGCTTTGTAAGAAGCATTTCAAGGTCCTGGAGTGGCCTACCCAGTATCCAGATCTCAACCTCTGAAAAAATCTTGGGAGAGAGTTGAAATTCCTTGTTGCCCAGCGACAGCCCCAAAACATCACTGCTCTAGAGGAGATCTGCATGGAGGAATGGGCCAAAATACCAGCAACAGTGTGTGTCATTGTCAACAAAGAGTATATAACAAAGTCTTGAAATGAACTTTTGTTGTTGACCAAACACTTATTTTCCACCATAATTTGCAAATCAATTCTTTAGAAATTGGACCACATGATTTCTATTTGATCACATTTTGTGTCTCATAGTTGAGGTATACCTATGATGAAAATTACAGGCCTCTCTCATCTGTTGAAGTGGGAGAACTTGCACAATTGGTACTTTTTTACCCCACTTTAAATACACAAACGATTGGGTTCATGAGAAGATGCAGGGCTGAGAGTTAAGTTTGGATTTTTGTCTAGCTTATCTTGAGTGGAAACAAATGCTGAAGTAAGGTAGCAAGCAGCTGTAAAATACTCTGTTTGAACTTTTGAATTTGCACCTCTTAAGTTCATTTATTTATTTTTAATTTGATATTTACATACTTTAACAGAAACATTTTTTCTTTTATTAGCACCCTTCATCTTAGACAATTGTTTACTCTAAACATCTGTGCCCATTTTTGTTTTTCTGCAGAATTTTATTAAATTTTTGTATTCAAATTTAGTACAGGGTTGCATTTATTGTTGCATCAGCTCAAGTTGGATGACCCTACTTAGTTTAAAAAGCAAGTTTAGATGGCATTGAGATATCATTTTATATCCTGTATTTACTGAGTTATTTGTGAAAGACTCTAAAAAGAACAGTTTTATTGTTTTTGTATTCAAAGTTATATAAATCTGGAATTTTTGTTCTTTTTGTGTTAAACAAATAAGCTACAACTTGAAGTGTGTAGCTCTGGATAGTCACATGTTCTTCCAATGCACTTATTACAAAAAAATTTTTTTAGAATTTCAGAATGTAACATCTTTCATGGATTTCTTTGAAACGAAAAAGTGATTTGGTGGAAAATTAAAGAAAATCACAAATAAAAACTGCAACATTTCACAAAAGCTGATGCAACATCAGGCATTTTAGGCTGCAACAATCACAAAACAAAGCAAATTTAAAGGAGCAGTAGATGATTATAATGACAGGCAGAAATAATCAAATCATGATAGGAAGACATGGTGTCCTTGTTCTACAGGAAAAAAAAGTTGTGCACAAACCTGCTTAACATGAAATGCAAAGCAAAGCATACAGCCTTTGCACATTTCCCCAGTCATCCACTGGGAGGAAGTAAGATTTATCTCTATGAATAACCCTGTATGACAGGGACATGAACTGACAATTATCATTTTAAAAGACTATTTGGATACCTTTAACACTTTAAGGAATTTGCTACCATTTTGTTTTATGTACATCTTATTCACTCTTAAAGGTCTCATTCATTGAGAGACCGTTTACAGTTCACTCTTTCTGAAATACAATCCTTTCTTTTGTGTAGGACATGTATGTTGTACATGCTACTGTTGTCCCACCCCTGTTGCCTGATCCAAAAAGGAATCTGAGTTGAAAAAGAGTGAATCAGAGAAAGCTTACACCATCAGTAAATTAAGTAAGTTTGTTATATGTTCGGAGGCAGTATCAGAGTTACGATTTTTGCATATCATGAATATTATTGAGTTAGACTCGTAATCCTGAGGTTTCCCCCCACCCACTCTTTCAACAAACTGCAACCTCCTGACACAGGAGCAAGAGAGCATTTTTTTCCACAGAAAACGACTTACAAGGCATTCATTCAAACTAGTCATCACAGCAAATTTATTGAAAAAACGAGTGAATGAGACCTTTAAACCAGTGGTTCCCAAACTTTCCAGCGTCTGACCCACATAAAAAAATGTCAGAGGGTTGTGACCCTGACTCTTGGTTGAGCATACAAACATTTTTACCATGCCAGGTAAAAAGTGGTAAAATAACAACACGATCAGTATCAAAACTCAATATATTGCCTAATATTTTGCTTTTATTTATTTTTCAACCTTGTTTTTTTTATCTTTTACAGCATCTCTTCAGTGTAAATGCTTTCTTATGAGTATTTTTGGTATTTAGGTTAATTTATGAAGAGGACCTCATGACCCCAGACTAACATACCCATGACCCCAAGTGGGGTCCTGACCCCAACTTTAGGAAGTTCGGTTACAAAACTGTGTCTCAAGTATTGGTGATATTTTGATTGGTTAATGATGAGTAAAGATGAATATTTTAAAATCCATCACAGCATTTTATGGTAATAGATTCTATGACTGACTCCACATTTCTGCAGTCAAAGCCCTGCAATTGCAATACATTGTTCTTAAAAGTAAAAACAAAAAACGTACTTATTTTCGAAAAGGCATCATTAGGATACCGGTTACATGAAGTTATCAAATGTTATTGTTTAAAGTCAAACAATATGCGCATTTTAATATTTCTTATAGAAATTATTTATCGCTGCTGTCATGAAACCAGAAGTAAAAAAAAAAAGTTGTTTTAGTATTTGAGATCAGCAAACACCATGTACAGTTCATCATTGTCACAATAAATATAAATTATTAGGATGATTGTCAAGATGGCAGTAAAATGATTATATATCACTAAGCCTAGGCTTTAAACATCCCATGGAACACTGTTCAGTCAATAATCTGAAAATGGAAAGAGTATATCGCAACTAAAAATGTAACAAGACATGCCCATACACCTAAACTAATTGTGACAAGCCATGCAGAGAACCCAGCAAACCAAAATAGAGAAAAGCCTGTTATCACACACAATTATGGACTAGTTTGGGTTAGTTTATCTCAAACTTCCCAATAAAATAAAGCAATGGTTGTGAATGTAATGTGACAAAACACTTATATGCTCTGATTAACAGTTGCAGACCTAATGTTTAAGAAGTATAACAATTGCAGAAAAAGGACCAAAAATCATATCCCTGTTTACTGCTTCTCTAATGTGAAGTACAGACACAAGCCAAACCACAGCTATAAATCCCTGTAAACCACACTATAAAAGCTCATTTTAAACACCATCGGCATTCCACAGGCTTTATAGCTGCCAGACTTTGTATGTTGGTGTGCTTTCTATGTTTATAATCTTGAATTTAAGCATCCTTTATTAACTTTACTTTACTCTTAAATGGTTTCCTCCACTTTGTGCTCATTTGAGTTTTCAGTTTGCTGGCTTACTTTGTACCGTTAAGCCCGTTTCCCTTTTGGCTGTGTTTTTGTCATAACAGAGGATGAAGATGCCGCTGAGAGATGGCACCTAAAGAGAAGAGGCAGATTAACAGAGGAAACAAATTGTCAAAACAAATTAAAAAATGGGAAAGAAGGAAGATTACCGTGACCAAAGTAGCTTTCCCAGACGTCCGTTCAGGAGGAGGGTGAAGTGTAATGAGCAGAGGGGAGAATCCGGCTGCCATTTTGCGGCCAGGAATGGTTAGACACATGTCACTTAAAACTGTGGTTTTTGCCATGCTCCCCATTAGAATCTTGTGTAACAGCCTTTGCAAACATCTGCACACACACTCGTAAAGCAGTCAAAATAGCCCGTAGAATTTTCCTGGTTGTCCCCAAGAAAGATGGAAATCACTCATCTTACCCCCACCCACCCTTTCTCCTTCTCCCTCCCACTAAAAGATGTTATTAGAGGCACCAGTGGCCATGTAATCACTTTGGCTCTCCCATAGGACGACACTCACACACACCTGCCTCAGTAATTACAACTGAAGATGAGGTCCCACTTGCTATAATCCCAGTGAATGGCTGATATAGTCTGTAATTGGTGGGTCAAACCATGCTGCATAGTTTCACGTCAACAGTAGGTGTGTGTGAGTGTGTGCATGTTTTATATTCTTTGTTTTTCCATTCTTATCACTGACTTAAAATGTATTCACTGTACACAAGCACTTTGATTCTCATGCAAATGCTTGCATGAAAAAGCGAGCACACACTCCAGCCTTCTCTACTCCTACTCTCACTCAACACAAACACTTGTGGAAAAAATAGCTTCTTCTTAATCAAACATGAGACTGGAGTCCTTTATGTGCTTTAGATATTTTATAAGCAGGTTGGCCAGATTGCAAGGCTAACCATGCTCCCAGAATGGTGCCATGCTCGAACTCTACCGACAACCTCCTATTCCCAATATTATATGATAATCAAAGATGATCTTCAGTCCCTCCTACGCAGTCCTGATATCTGGTCCCACAAGGTTCAATCACTTACCACTGTAGAGTATAAGGAACGAGCACAGGGGCTCTGTGTACGATTGCATCGGTCCCCCCTCATTGCATTAGGCTTTCTTTCCAATCTTTAAATTTTTCCACCTTCTTGTCTCCGATAATGCTGGCAGCGAGCTGCTTGTTAGCCGAGTTTTCCCCCTCCATGGCCCCCAACGCTCTGCAGTCATCCAGAAATGCCTGTCTCACTGGAGGAGTAATGTGACAAGTTGCTCTGCTCATGTGCACATACACACATAAAATCTGCGTGCATGTTGCTACTTAAACCAAATACCCTCTCAGCAGCCTTTGATGTAAATGTGTAATATTGTTTCGGGTGAGATATCCCATAAGGGATTTGTGTTGCACCTCGGTGTAAAAGGAGGTATTTTCTCATTTGAATTGCGACACTAAAAAGGCGTTCAATTGGACGTCTCTATCTTCCAGCCTCATCTTATTGTATATGATAATGTTGTGGTGCAATTTCTTCCCCCGTTTGCAAGACAGCTGATAAAATCAGTCATAGCAAAGCACCTCTCTAGACGTGGCGCTGCTTACGCTCGCAGCTGTGTGTGTGTGTAGCTCTATGCTGATGATTGAGTTAGTGTGATTTAGTGATGGTTGGAAGATGAAATGCTGCCGCTGTGCCGTGTCTAGCAACTCGCTACATGCACTTATCTGACGACTGCTCGCTAAAGGCATTTAATTCTCAGGAAGAGAAGAAGGGAGGGAGGCAAAGGGAGAGATAAACTGATGGTAGGGATGCTCAGGTGAGAGATGGAGATGAATTCATGAGTACAGAAGGAAAGAAGACGGTGGAGCAGATAGAGAGGTATGACAATGTCTTTCAATTATAGTGAGTGTAGGAATTAAAGTCCTTAACAGTGATGAATAGGTTTAATTTGCTGTTGGCAGGGTTCATTTTCAACCAGCATACTTAATGTGTATTGTATGTATGCATACATGGTGGGAGAAAAATGCCACATGTAGCTCGGGTCTTTGTTCTTTGTATCCAGCTATCCACAGCCTGTTGCATGTTCTCTGCAGCTGTGTCTGAGTGTGGAAGACTGTGACCTTTAGCGTGCGCTGCTGGTGAAAGGCCACAGGTTCGCACACACGAATAATAGTGGCGCAGACATGGGTGAATACCAAAGCCAGTCAATAAGAATCGGCAGTGCAAGTAATCTGATACGAAACAGTTGAGCAGAGGAATATATCGGCAAGGGCTTCAGTCCCTGTGATGGAATGTGCCAGGTGCAGCCCAGCTTGAAACATCAGGGCTGTAATGTAAGCTAAAGTTTAGAGAAAAGAGCCCAAAAGAGGTTGTAGTTTAATTCCCATATTATTCAGATTCAGTATGGGAGAATAGTAAAGAGTTAAAAAAAATATATTTCCAGGCTTTATTTGCTATCCAATTAGTCTTAATGGGGATGGCTAGCGTGACATCACGACATCACTTCCGGGTCCAACCCGCCGCTGCTCCTAATGTAAACACAATGGTGGTTGCCAAGGTTGATTCTTTTAAATGACTTAATCATGTAAATTATTACTTAAATCTCATAAATTATTTTAATCTTCTAAATTATAACTAATTCTCGTAAATGAGTTTATTTTCGTAAATGAGTTTATTTTCGTAAAATATGACTTTTCATAAATAACTACCATAATTTTCGGACTGTTGAGCACACCTGAATGAGCCGCACCAGCTACATTTTAAAAGAAAGTACATTTTGTTCATATATATGCCACACTGAATGTAAACCAGATGTTTTCATGTTGTAACGTGAGATATTTACACAGAAAGACGGTAGATGGAAGATGTCTTTTTTTATTACCTCGTAATGTTTTCGTGCCTAATTATCTGTCTTTTAGCAACATAACTTAGGAAGTTATGGATGGATTTTGATAAGATTTTAAGGAAATGTCAGCAATGGGAATAGGAACAAGTGATTCCATCTTGGGGTTGATCTGACATGAAGCGACTATTCACCCACCGACCGGCTGTGCTAAACTCCACTCCTCCCCCCATGTCAAACCGCTCACATGCGGCATCCCTCGCGCAGCCTCGTGAACAAAACAAAGGAGATGATTGTAGATTTCAGAAGAAACAAGGATAAGTCAAAAACTGTTTCCATCATGTGAGGGAAGTGGAGGTGTTTGAGGAGTATAAATACCTCGGAGTTCACCTTGACAACAGACTGGACTGGAGGCGCAACAGTGAAACAGTCTACAAGAAGGGACAGAGCAGACTGTACTTCTTGAGGAAGCTTAGGTCCTTCAAGGTTTGCAGCAAGATGCTGCAGATATTCTACAAGTCTGTTGTGGAGAGTGTAATCGCTTCAGCCGTCATCTGTTGGGGTAGCAGCATCAGAGCCAGGGACTTAAAAAGGCTAAACAACCTGATGAAGAAGGCTGGTTCTGTTCTTGGGACAACTGTGGAACATCTGGAGATGATGATGCAAAGAAGGATTCTTCATAAAATCAAAAAAATAATGGAGGCTTCTTCAGTTTCGCTGCAATACAGACCGCTACAGGAAATCCTTCCTGCCCACAGCCATCATCATCATCTACAACAACTCCTTAAAGAATTAACTATATGAGCTATACCAACACTTAATTTCCCTCTGGGATCAATAAAGTATTTTTGAATTGAATGGAATTGAATTTGAATCCATCCATCCATTTGATTCCTTCCTTCCTTCCTTCCTTCCTTCCTTCCTTCCTTCCTTCCTTCCTTCCTTCCTTCCTTCCTTCCTTCCTTCCTTCCTTCCTTCCTTCCTTCCTTCCTTCCTTCCTTCCTTCCTTCCTTCCTTCCTTCCTTCCTTCCTTCCTTCCTTCCTTCCTAATAAATATGCTTAAATAACTAACATGAACAGGTGAGTGAAGCATTCCTATCTGTGTAACTGGAGCAATCGTAATTAGCTAATTGAATTCAAACACATCTTTAAAATAAGATGGATTTGATTGTATTTTTCCACATTAAAAATTTGATCTGCTTGTCTAAAGTAACTTGATGTGGCATTTGTTTGATGCTATAAATGTAAACAACTGAATTGATGAAGTCATTTTTTTTTGGGGGGGGGGGGGTTAAGAAAGGTTTATAGATTTTCCTTCCTTCTCATAGCTTTAAACAAACGAGTCCTGAAGTGTTTTAATAACCAACAGGCTCACATTCCACCGTTTGTGTGTGTAGATATGTTTGAGGGCACATCTCCTCCATCAATGTCACTATGCCTCTTAGTCTGTCACGGTTCTAATGAAGCAAAGGCTGCATGGTATCCAAGTGTCTGACCTACATATGGTTAAGGTTTACTCTAAGCCCATCTATGTGTCGGGCACATACACTGAGAACGTTTGTGTATGTGGTGGTAGTGGGGGATTTGTTCCATAGCTGTATCATGGCAATCACTCGTGTGTGTGATGGTCCATCTGCTTCCACCTTTAAAAGACATCCAGTCATGGATCAGATGCACATATACATGCAAGCATGTTGTTATGCATGAAGGAGATGATCTCTTATGTGTCTGTGTGTTTCTGATGTTTTTCATGGAAGGTCAAAAGTGTCACATTGCAAAAGAAGCAGCAATTTATTTGCCAGCAACTCATGGTATCTTTGCAAACAATATGGCGATCTGTGCTGTCACCTAGGGAATCAGTGTGTGTTATTTGCTATTACATATGGGACTGAATGAGTTTCTCATTGAAGTGAGGACACATACTGGAGTTTTATGGTATTAATGCAAAAGAATGCAGCAGAAGAACCAGCTATTTCTGTTCAAAACTGAAACACACCTATCTAGCTAGAAAAATGTATGTTTCCCTAGCGTCTGTTGCTGTGTAAGAGCCGCTGATAGATCTGTTTTTCTCACACAGCTCAGATTCTGCCAAGCTCATAATGTGATAAGATGAGTGATTCCAGTCTGCTACCTGAATACGAGCGTTAGATAGAAAACTAATACAGGCAAATAGATGAACTCAGAGAATTTCACAAGAAGCAAGCATTATCTAGAATGAATCCACAATGTTGTTTTGTTTAATTGATAAAACTGACCCTTTGCATCAGAAATAATGGTGACATTTAAAAAAAGCCTTGCTATCAAGAGATGTTTGTCCTTTCATCTATGTTGATTTTAAATGCTAAGTTTAAAATTTTATCCCTGCTTAAAAGTCTTCTTTAGTGATCAATTTCAAAGTTCTTCTGCAGCTTGTAATCATAATATCTGATTAAATGACAACAATGAGGCCAGGGTGAGGTATCAAAGTCATCTCACTGCATTGTTGTGTTTTCACCCCTTCAACCTACTTATGACTACATCTTTTAGTTCAGTTGCTGTTGAACATCATTTTTCTCTTGGCCATCATCACCGTCATGCTGTTCCTTTCATTTCCTTTTGTTCTGCAGAGCTTCACGTTAAACTCCCCACTTTACCGGGCCCTCTTTAAACACATGCACATTTACTATGGGGCCTCCTGTCACATCAAAGGCAGGAATGTAGAGGCCCTTTGCCATTATGCATGATTGCACATAGTTATTGTCAAGTTTACCACTTTTCTGTGGTGTCTGTTCCTTATTTTGTTCATGCCAGTGTATTTATTCACACACCTTGCTGTGAAATGTCAGGTCCATTACCTAAACTGTGTGTTCCAGCATCTTTTGGACCTACATGGTAACACCTGGAAGGTATCGGCCCTTTCAGTTTGTTTTTTATTACTCTAGAGAATTCTATTCTTTACCTACTATTATTGTTTCATTCTTTCCTTTCAGTTTACATCCTAAAGCAACAGTTTTCTGCTGGACACCCATCCAACTTCTTCAGCCACTCCCTTTATTTGCTCCTCCCTCTCTGTTTCATCCCATAAAACACATCCATGTTATCAAATCTGAAATTAACCCGCGCTCCATCTCTTCTAACTTGCGGCTGCGACAGGCATCATTTATGTCGCTGTGCCACTGTCTTATCACCCACCTCTCTCAGCCTGCCTTTGCCAGCCCTCCTAATCAGCAGCGAGCTATGGAGTATTTCTATCGGAGGTAACCAGGCCTGCCTGGCACAGATAAAACCAAACACCGGGGGCTTTTTGGTGGATCGGCAGGCAGAGGGGAGATGTTAATGCTAATAGTACAGATGAGAAATGAATGTTAGATGTTGTAGGAGGAGGATTACGGGTAGCATTCAGGAATGTTACATTGTGGTGATTGTTTGGTGTTGGTTTATTTACTTGCTGTCAGATTTTTCTCTCATAGGGATTATACAGGATTTCTGAATGTCTGGTAATAAAGTCCACAGGGATGTCGAGAAAAGTTGGAAACGGTCCGCTTTAAGAGGTTTGCAGCTGAAGCTATCCTTCCACAAGCTTTCCTTCTTCATGGTATAAGTTATTAGATTTCTGGCAGCAGATTGGAAAAAGTTTTCTCATTAAGATTGTCATTTGTTTGAAAATTCTCCCACCTGAGTTTGGGATCTCTCCAGCTCCTCCAGAGTTACCCTGAGCCTTCTTCTGATTAATTCTCTGGACAACCATATATGTTAGCACTTGTGCCATACTCTTCCTAATTTTTGAGTGAGGGTGCTGCATAATACATTTAAATACATGTCTGTTGTGTTCCTTGATATTCTTGATGCTCTTTATTCTCTAATGTTCTCTAACAAACCTCTGAGAGCTCTGCTGGGTTTAAATAAACAACTAAGATTAAATATCGCACAGCTGGACTCTATTTACTAATTTGGTGACTTCTTTATTCAGTTTGACACATTGGATTTTATTTGGGGGTATCAGAATGAAGGGGCTAAATACAAATGCACTCCACACTTGGCAGATTTTTATTTGTAAAACACTCAGTTTTGGACTCAACTTTGTGTTGTTACATGAAATCCCACTAAAATACATTGAAGCGTCTGTTTATAATGTAAATATTAAAAAAACAAAGGCAATTCAAGGCAATGTAGGTTAACTCTGTGTTTAATGTTACATTATCCATGCAGACAAGAGAATAGGATTGCATCTTGTCTTGAAAGCACAAGCACAGCATCATTTTGTGAAGCCATCCATCAAGCACTTAGTGGAGAGCTAAGCAATACAGAGAATACAATGAAAGTAAGGCACCTTCTCCTGTCACTGCAGACTGTTGAATTGATTTCTCAGCTTGGTTTATGTGCATTCACAAAGCTCGGCATAGACACAGATGGAAGGATCCACATTTAGCTTTGTAGATGAAGCTGGCTTTTGCACTTTAATACTACTTGCAGATGAATATGAAAAGCAACACAAAAGCGTGCATGTTGCCACCGAGCTTGCCAGCACACACATTTGTTTAACCTTACATTAAACACAGCATTCCAAGGCGTAGTCAGTTTGATTTAATTGGACGTTTTTTAAATATCCAACACACCCACCTTTTCATTCCTCTACCCGTCTGTTCACTTTATACGTCCCTCACCCTTTTGTCGGCCTGTTTCTCCGGCCAGTCTTGGCTGCAACGCCTGTAGGACAAATTGATTGAAACGATTTATTACCGATGTTTTAACACGTCACCCACCCTCACTCCCTCGTTGTCCCGTGCGCCTCTCTTTCTCGTCGTCATTGTTCTGGCGGCACATTTCTTGGGGAAATGTCTGTGCTGCAGATGAACTGCATCTTCAATGTCAGAAGCGCAGGGTGAGTGCAACAAAGATGTGGGCAGAAACAAAGACTGGATGACGAGATCGGTTTGTAATTTGGGGATTTTGCAAACTAGAGAAAGCACAGACTGACAAGCAGATGGACTCGAACAGAAAACAGGAAGGCTGACAGAAAGGCCGCCTTTCATTCTCCGTATTATCTCATCTTTCTGTGTGCAGAACCAGTCTAGGCTTGGACTGGTCATTAGGCAGTGAACTGGAAAAGTGTCATATTTGTAGGATGCAGGGAGCTCGGAGAACAAAAGCATTTCTTTTCCTCCCTGTGCATATCAACCTCTTTGTGTGGATGTATAAACTGTGCAGCAGTGCGCGTTTGCAAGCCATCCCTGAATGAAATGTATCCTTTGTTTACGGCCCCATTATCTAGATAATAACATCCATATTTCCTCTCATCTCCAGTGCTTTATCACAGCCTTATGAGCTCTTTCACTCTATCTATCTATCTCTCTCTGTTTCTCTTTCACACACACATTCACACAGAGGCAGAGAGAGATAATGGGATTGTTGCCTCTGGTTTCTTTTGGTGAGATTGTAAATAAATTCTTCCATTATAAAGTGTGTGTTTTCAGCACCCAGCCATGTGTTTCTCCCTATGTCTCTGCATGCATGTACACATCAAAGTGCATACAGAATTACCAATTACCATACGTATCTGTCTCTGTCAGGGTACGTCAGCTTTCATCTTGCTGTTTTTTCCCTCTACCTGTATGTGAACCTATTTGTCTGTGTGTGTGTTAAAAATCATTTTTCAGCGACTCATCGCCCGCTGTCCTTCCCTTGTCACTGTGGGCTGATAGTGGCACCGGCCTACAAAGCTCTGTAATAGAGAGCCGATGCTTGCCCCAACCCACCCCCACCCCCGTCGCTCTGCACTTTTCATTTGCTGCTGAGATGGATTTGGCTCACAGCCATCTCTGCCAGCCAATCTCCTATCTTGTATCTGCACCATTACGCTCCAAATCTGGGCAAATTATTTGCGGAAGCTAAGAAATAAAATCGGAGTGTTTCCATACAGGCTGCTTTGTGAGCGGGCTGATGTCTGCTCCTGAGCAGTTAGGTTTGTTTACATAGCTGAGCAGGTTTTTATCCAAATAAGTGTTTTCACTTACAAAAAAAGGTGTTATATGATCCTCGTTTTATGCTTATTTGTGCTGCAGAGCTCCACTCCATGCCTTCTTTGGTTCTGCAATTCTGGCCAGAATTTCTTTAAAGCTCTCATGTGTGCGGGATGTTGTTAGCTTTGATCATTTTTTTATGAATGACCAAAGTCAGCTCACACAGGGGTTTGTCGTTGCAGGGTTTATGACAAAACTGTTTTGTTAAAAGAAATGTTTGTTGTTGCAGGGAAAGTCGGATTTTTTTAAATTGACAAAATAATGTTTAAAGCCTATATAGTTTTTTACGCTATGCACATGAAAATGGCCTTCGTTTTGATTAAAATGTTGCCTGTGAAGGGCTTACTGGAGGTGAGGCTGGCATAAAACCTAGAACTTTACACCACAGCAGATATGAGGAGCTTAGTCAGGAGCTATGATGCAGATCATTTAAAAATGATTGAATGGGACATCCCCACTCTTACCATTTGAGCGTTAGAGGAAAAAAAGGCAGTTTGAGACATTTTAAATTCCCAATAGAAAGATGTATTATTTAGAGAGCTGGATCACTTTATGATATAACGTTCTTAGAAAGTCTAGCCTTCAGCTACACCAGTTCTCATGCAGTGACTGTCATGAATGTTGAAAAAGCTGCACAGAGAACTGTAAATGTACCATAAACAGTTTAAAAATGCATTGTCTGAATCCTATAACTAGGCTTGATTCGAATGAGACTTCATCTGGATCTGAACCGGCTAATGCCATTGGGTGAAAAGATGCATAAACACGCTTGGCTGTTATAATAACGAAGAAAAAAAGTTTGTGTAATAATAAGTAGAGGTGTTCACAGCAAAAACGTCTTTACTGTGTTTAATGTATTCATTATTTCTCTAGTGCGCATCTAAAAGGGCTTTCGTGTGTATTTTCTCATAGATCTTGGTGAACTCCGTGAGCTCCAACCGTCCGGCGGTGCTGTATGAGAAGGTGACCGTCAGCGAAGGAGGAAGTTCTTTACTGAGAGACATGTTGTTCAGCCCTGACCTGCAGCACATCTACACTCTGACTGACAGACAGGTGAGTTTATTGCTGGAAGTGCTCTGCAGATATTACATCCAACACTTCTCCATGCGTAGCTGCATTCTAGAAATAGGTGTATGAAATTCTTACATCTTTTAAACGCAAACACACATATGTAACTATCAACAGTGTGCCTCATTAAATGTCCTACCACAGGTGATTTACATTCATTCGCAATTTAATTGGACTGAAACATCAGCTCCCCCAAAGTAGTCTTATTACCAGCTGTCCAGAGCAGATCTCACCCCCATTAGCCATTATTTGTGTATATCTCAACCTTCCTCCCCACTGCACAATCACTACACATTGCATCCCCACTGGATTTAATTGCAAGGCAGCACGCATTCACACCAGCTACATTACGTCTCTGACAGTTTGCTTATAATCAAGACATTTCACACACAGATACATATAGGGAGTGTTACAGGTTACATGTGGTATGTGTGTGCGTGTCCAAGTGGTCATTAGCAGCCCCCACCACTGGTGAAGGTTGTTCTGTTTTAATGGTGAGCTAGATGGAGGAAGAAGCAGGGGAGTGAGGAGGAAGAGGAGAGCATGTCACATCTCTGTCGCTCCCTAGGCCCAGCTGCTCCCCTCATTTTTCTATCTCATTAGTGCCATGAGTGAAGGATACTGCGATGGAAGGAGGAGAAAGGAAGGAAAGTGGGGTTCAGCATAATGGGAAAGATATTTCTTGATGGTCTACAGTAAAATTTGTTCTTAAGTAAAAAAGCTCTGTGTATAGGCATTGGCGAGTTTGATTTAAAAAATACCATCGTTTAGCAGTGAAGGCAAAGATTTTAAACTAAAACCTATAGACCAGCTTGTTAACCAGCTCGTAGCTCACAAACTGTTGTTTTTTACACCGTGTCACCTCATTAAGAATGATGGAAGGCGCTGGTTTATTTTCAACACCATGATTGTCGAGCTTTGTAGCTGCCGATAACCAAACGGCTGAGTTCGGTAGGAGAAAGTCAGCAAGCTGATTAACAGGTTGCAGCATTGGGTAGGGGAGGGGCAGCACAAATTTACACTGTGCTCCATACAGCCAGAGAAGATCTTATCTTACATTTCAATGAATAGATTTTAATCTGGAACAAAATGTTTACCACTGTTACGCCTGTTCAGCCTTGAAAAGAACTGGTTTTAAATTCTAAAATGAATTCATATCTGTTTTATAGTTGACTAACTGAAGATTCTGAACATAGTTTACAGCTAAAACATGAACTACTAATTGCTTATCTATCTGATTTTATCTGAGATTAAATTTAAAACTGTATTTATAGCTAATGAATAATTAATGATTAATTATAATCATTCATCAATTAGCCTATCAGGTAGTTTGACCCAGCATATGTTAACTTAGGTTTTAGAATCGTTTTTACATCAAGGCCAGAACTAGGTCGTTTGGTTCAGAGATGCTAAACAATGCTTCCAAGAGGAAACACATTTCAGAGGATGTTTATAATTGTTGTAGTCTATGGGGGTTTATTTCAGTCAATTTATTGGAACAAGCTAACGATGAATTGCCATACAATCAGGTGTGCATTACACATGTTTAGAGGTGCAGCCTTAACTCATGGTATTGAACTGCTTCTTGAATCAAGGTGTTCCATTAATCATCTTAATCCAAGCTATGAGAATCAAAAAAACTGTTAGTGACTCCCACAAACATTTCACCTAATTAGGTTTGCAGTAAGGTATGAAATGCTAACGGCACATAATATTGTAAAATGTAAATTTACTACTTGCTACATACATATTGTGATATGTAAAAATCCCTTGTTGTACCACTGTCCTTCCACTTCAAACCACAGTAGAACTCACTTTTAGCTAGTGGAGTTCCTAGTGTGGAACTGTTTTTTAGTGCTAAATATGTTTGCAAAAAAATGCAATGACTCATTACAGGAAAATCCAAGTCTAACCAATAATCATATCTCTCTACTAAATGGTGTCTGCTCTCTAGAGCACAAAGTTATTAACCAGAAAACACAATGAAACCAGCTTAACAGGTAACACCAAGATCACATTAGACCGATGGTTAGAGAGTATTAATTAGAACCTATTTTCACTAAGCATGTTTTTACTTGGAATACAAATGATGTGTTATCCCTTTTATGGGTTTAAAATAAGCCCAACACAAATAACTGGGAACTTTATCTGAAATGTTAGAAACACAATAACTCATAAAACACAGACAGCAGAACAAAATCGGATTTACACAGCAGCCAACTTACTTACCAAATCTTTACGGTGTCAGTAATAAAGTCTATCATCTGATCACAAATACTTTATTTTTAGAGAGCAAATCTGCCATTTGTTCATTAAACAGCTTAAAATGGTCAGATTTTTTGTTCTTTTGATTTTAACAATAAAAGAACCTTTAGTTTTCAGTTCTTCACCGTTGGACCTGGACAGTTCCGATCTCTGGCAGATTAATGCCAGAGATCGAATCCATCTTCAGTTGTTAATGCATTAATATACATCTACCAGTGGGATTAAACACACTTTGTGGCAGCTGAGAGCCTGTGGGCCACATGGACAGATAATTTTTCGCATAGACCCAAGCACAAAATGAGAATTTATACTTGAGCTCAAATGGTTTATTCATACACACACACCTCGATACAGCCTTTATCACTCAAAGACATTCTGCCTCAATCCACCCAACATGCTCTTTTCCCTGCTCAAACACACACATATATTCAATCTATCATATATGTACCCACTACTTCATCTCACTGTGTTTGATCCCCATTAATGGTTAGCAGACTTGGGTTAAGGAGAATGTGGTTCTACTATTGCCAGACCTTCAAGCTAAAGCTCCCACCCCCATTCTACAACACTAATGACTCGAGGGGACAATTCCCTTTGCTCACCCTCCATCCTACCCTCATCTTTATCCCCTGCCCTCCATCTATTCTGCCAATGCCCCCATTCCCAGTTTTTAAAATCCTCTCTTCAGCTGCTATGCACACACACACACACACACACACACACACACACACACACACACACACACACACACACACACACACACACGCATGCACTCACACTTTTAATGATTCTATCTAAGCCAAAATTGAGCCCACCCCTCTCAAATGCGTTCCACTGATCCCATTCCCATATTTCTAATGATCTCTTGATATTGCTGCTGTCCCCACCCAACCACATGCACACATTAACACGGACTCTTTTTTTTTTTAATGGGCAACTATTGGGGGAATTAATTTAAATGTACCTTGAAACTGGTTGTTGACCAGAATCAGATGATTTTCAGTCTTGATTGACTCTGACTGGCAGGTTGAAATTCAAAGGACCAATGCTTCACTAATCACAGAATGCTTTGTTCGGCCCCTGGTACTGAGTATGGAAGACTCAAAGTTAGCTATTTTAACTACCAGTGAGGTATTTAAAAATAAATAAGACAAAGTACAAAGATGTAAGATGCTATTTAAAAGGAAATTGCATGCTAAGAAATGACTACCATTCATTCAGGGTGTGAGAGAGAGCAAGACTTTCATCAGGTAACTGGAAGGCTAAATACTTGATGCCTGTACAGTTTAACAGTGTGGAATCAATGTCAAACTCCTTGCTTGTCCACTAAAACTTAGTCAATAAATCTGACTCAACATCATCCAGTGATTAGAAAGACAGATAACAATATACTTTAAACACGACTCCGTACATATTCACACTTACTTCGAGACATTATCTCTGGTCCTAAATTAAATAATTATTGATGACTCAAGACTCAAAAAAAAAAACAACCCAGTGGCAGATCAAATACGGAATATCAGAAATTGGCCTCAAAATTCAAATTGGTGCATCTCTAAAAATGATTATACAGAAATGTATATGTAGAAAAACAATGGAGTTTTTCTGTGATTTTTTGTTTTGTTTTTTGTTCTGTAAAAAGACAGACACAAACACACACACACACGCACGCAGGCCTGTCTTTACCCTGTGAGCTTCTCTGTTTGTGTAGCAGGTTGCCTGTGGGGGTTCCTAAGACAAGCCAAGCACATTAAGGTGTCAGTGGACATTTCCAGTGATACGTAGCTCACAACAAGTCTCCCCTCATACACAGGGACACACACAAATGGAGGCCCAGGCGGTGAGTTAGAGTTAGGGGGCAAGGCCTTGTGATTTATGACTCGCTCAGTCCCAGCTATATTCATCACTGTCGTTATTATCAATGGAGGATATGACAGCAGGAGCAGACGGCCTGCTGTGTGTGTGTGTTTGATGAGATGGTGTTATTGCAGGCAATTCAGATCAGCTTACTTTTGACTGCAGTCACTCAGTTGGCTTCGTGTCCTTCACTGGAAAGCTTTTTGTTTAGCACTGTGGCAGATTTCACTTTGTGTCAGAGGAAACCGTAAAGTCTGCTGCTGCTGCTTCTGCCAATTTTTAAAATCTAAACATCATCTACAATGATCCATTCAGTCACCTCCAAACGTTCCACGCACACATCTTCTAACTGATGCAAATTATTTTCCTCCAGGTTAGCAGTGATGTTGTTGTGCTTCTGCTTCGGTTGTTTTATCTGCACAACAAGCTTCACTAAAAGCAATGTCACCCTTTGAGTCGATACCAACTTTTTGAAGCATCTCTTGAGCAAAACTCTCACTGTAAGAAATAATCTCATGGTGTCTTGGCTCAGTCAAGACTTTTCATCATCAAATCACTTCCTCTTCCTTTTTATAGTCAAAGTTAGGAAGCATTGACAGCGTTTGATGCCACGGCTGCAGTTTTTTTCACCCCCTCTTTCTGCTCTGCCTCAGTGTCGTCCACACTTGGCCGCACACATCCTTGTTTCTTTCAAGACAGCCATTGCATATGATGGTGCCATAGTGTGCAACACTGGCTAATTGCTGGAACAATGAATATTCATGTTTGGTGTGGGAAGGCGACTTGCATTTGGAGCAAGAGAGAACATCTTGGAAATGAGAAAAGGACCTCATAATGGTGGAAAGTCGTTTGTGTAAGGATAGCCTTCATGTGTTAATGATGCTACATCCTGCACATAAACTGTATTCAGACTCAAACGTTTTTACATTTTATTTTACAACCAGAAACCTCATTTTTATTCAATGTGCTTTCATGTGGTTAACACAATGTACGTCATATAAAAATATCAAACTTTTAGTATGTATTATTATTCACTCCTCTTCAATCAATTTTCTAAATAAAATCCAGTCCAACTAATTACCCCCAGAGATCACCTAATTAGTAAATGGAGTACAACTGTGGCGTAATTTAATCTCCGTACAGATACGGATGTTCTGATGGACAACATTATTGAACAAACAGCATCACGAAGAACAAGGAAGACAGCAGACGTGTCAGAGAAAATAAGTTTAGGTTAGAAAAACCTTATTTCGTGCTTTAACCCCTTGGCGTTCTTGTCCTGTGGACGGGACATTGCTTACTTCCAGGTTTAAATCTGCTTATCTGCGTATCAAACAAACACACGCAGAGATACACTTTGAGATTATTTACTTGTCCGTGATAAAAAAATTGCTCTGAAAAAACAGCTGAGTAGAGGCGCTTGTCGACCGTGGCGTAGAAATAGGCGTCTGGTGTGAACAGGGGGCCAGCGGATATCGCGTGAATTTCGTGAACGCACCTTTGCGGCGTTTCCCCGGCCGGTGTGAACCAGGCGTAAGAGTCTTTGATTCCAATGACATATGCCAGTCATGGATACAATCATACTTGTGTTTCAGTTCACCATTCCATTCTAAAGCCACTTTTAGAGCATGTATTTTTAGAAAATAAATAGACGGATATAAAATTTCATATTTTCCAGTGTATTCAAAATCATATTACTTTGTCACAACAGCACTTAGACTCTCACTGTTTTGGGTGAAATGTCGGTGTGTTTTCTTTCCAAAGAGACCCCAGCCGTGTCCATACCCAAAATGGTTTAAGAACAGCTTTAAATATAATTTGGGTATGGGTTTTAAAAACCTTTAGGCCAGAAATTGCAGGAATATTAAGCGGTTAAACATCCCAAGAAGCACTGTTCAATCCATTCTCTTAGAATGAAGTACTGCAAATCTACCATGTTAACTTGGGAGGAGCTGCAGAGTTCCACAGCTCCAGTGGGTGGGAGCTGAGAATCTGCACAAATATTGGCTTTGTCAAAGTGCAGTAAGAAGAAAGCCATAATAAGAGCTGTTTACAGTTTGTCACAAGCCATGTAGGGAACACAGTATAAATGTGTGGAAGTATGTGAAACATAAGGTTAATATTAAACTTTTTGACCAACTCTGCCAAAAGCAATGCAAGTCAAAAATAACACTGAACACATCTTTGCTATAGTAAAGATAATAATAATAATAATAATAATAATAATAATAATAATAATAATAATAATGGTATTGGCAGCATCATGTTGTGGGGCTGTTTTTTTTCCAACAAACATTAAAGCTAGCCAGTTAAAATTTGGATAACTGCAGTTAAATACGGCAAAATAATGGAGAAAAGAGATGTTAAATTGTGCAAAACAATTGTGTATTGAAAGGTTAAACATCCACATTTCTAGGAGTTTACATCTTTTACACAGAGCACTGAGATTGCTTTGCAAAAATGTGCAGACTGCGCTCATGTCACAACCGAAAGCATTCTTTCTTCATTCAGTATGAAAATTTGTTTTACCCAAACAATATTTCAGCAGAATTCTCCTCTCTCAAAGGAGTCTGAAGCCTCAAACTCCTGACTATACACACACACACAGTTCTAGTGTCATTTACAAGCTATTGGTATGAGTCACTACTATCCCAAACAATGGTCTGCTTTGTGCTGTTGGGTTTCTGAACATGGGCTCATCAAGTAATTTCTTCCCCAAAGGGCTTCGTCGGACACCAGTCCTCTGTGTGTGTTTGTGTGTGTTGATCTGTTTACATTCACATATTACTGGTTCACTGCCAATCTCGTTAGCAAACACATTAGCACAGAGTGACATCAACATACATAATAAGCAGCTGCCATTTCACTGGGATAGATACAGCTAATCAGTCAGTTCTAAGTGGATTCAAGATGAATTTCCCACAATTTATCAAACTATGGTTGAGTAAGGAAATCGTGAAGTTAACAAGCACATAATGTAGTGTTTAAGCATGGGCTTCTTTTGGAAGCTGCGTAAGATAGAAGAGGAGGGACTATTTTAAAAAAATGTATTTTGCGAATATTAATTAAACGAGCATATTAGGCACTCCCTCTCCATTTAGATTTATGAGCTCTCAGAATTTTAGCTTTTCACATCTACTTGCTTGACGGTCTGCAAAGCTTCTGGGAGTGCTCATGTGTCCACATGCAGACATGCAGACTTTTACCAAGGAGATGGTCATTGTTATGGAAATGTTAATAGACCTGGTGCAGTGAGGCAGACACAGGAGTACAGTGACCGGGAGGGGGGGAGGGGGGTGAAATGGTGGAGGGGTATAGTCATGTAGGTATTTGGCACTCAATTACAAGAGTTCAAACTATTACAGCACCTTTTCTCAGCACCAGAATGAGCTCCTACAGCGTATGATTAACAATATGGCATGTCATGCACTGCTGCACGCTGTGTGTAGGTGGGCTCATTCACACTCTAGTGCATTTTATGAAGCAAAAAGTTCCGATTACTATCGGAGTACTTTTACCTGTATTTTTAGAAGAATTCAAGTACCCCAGGAAAAAGACATTTTAGGCTGACTTATACTTACAGCAGATAGGCGTTTAGAATATCAACTTTCACATGGCTGTTGTATGATTCAGGCAAAAAAATATGTTCTCACCCTGCTTTTATCAGGACTATAAATTCTTTGTAGGAAAAAATGAGGAGGAATTAATTTTTAATGTCTTAAGTTGTTCAAATTAGACAGTTGATTTTAAATATCTGATACTGAACTTTTCCTAATTTTTGTTTTTTTTGGAAATATGGTTGCCGCAACAATACCATAATCTAATATAAGCAGAATCAGAAGTATGTATTGTCAGCTATATTGAAGCATTTTTTACAGGAAACTTTAGTTGTAATATTTACAAGATTGCTAGTTGCATAACATCAGAATAACCATTCAGATGTATATAGTTACATTAAGCTGCAGAGCTGCTTAGGTGAGTCTAGTTATCTTTAAATAGGAGCAAAACACTACAACCAATAACAAAAATCACTTGATTTTAGTCCTTCTCTACGAGCATTTCTCCAGTAAGTGATCATACATATTTATGAGAAGCAGTGATGCTATATTTATATGTGAAAAATTAAGAGCATATATGTGAATCATTAAGAGCAGATACATCAAACACCAAAATATAATTGTAGTTGTCTATTTATAAAAACAGTCATGAAGATTTGATGGTTAAACTGTTTTACTACGATTATTAGAGATTAGAACCTCTACCACTGTTAGCATTGCTAAATCTTCCAACAGTCTCTCTGTTTGTATTTTCTTTTTTTTTTTGCACATGGTCTTTTTATTGACATTTTGTATTCATAAAAAGGATTACAATGATGCAAAGTATACAGAACATACCCCACCCCCCCACCCCCCATTACCGTACCACTCAGTTATATATCCTACACTTTGACTGTAAATTACAATCATACAGCAAAGACAACCAAAAGACATACTGTAAAAAAAAAAAAAAAAAAAAAAAAAAAAAAAAAAAAAAGTCCATTGGTCCTAGAATATGTGAAATACAGAGTCAATCATGAAATATGTCAACATTAGTGACATCAAGTTTCTCCACATATCTTAAGAAGGGATTCCAAGTGGCATAAAATTCCTGTACACAGCCCCTTGTAGAAAATCGAATTTTCTCTAACACCAAAAAGTGCAAAAGGTCATTGATCCACATCTTAAAGGTTGGAGGGTATTGTTCTTTCCATTTAAGAAGAATCAATCGCCTGGCAATCAAAGTTCCGAAAGCTATTATATTTTTTCCCTTGTAGTTAAAATTAATATCCTGTTGGGTTACACCAAATATTGCAGATATAGCCGAGGGTTTTATGGGTACCTCCAGGACATCTGACAGTGCTCTGAATATTGACTGCCAGTAATTATCGAGTTTTAAACAGGACCAAAACATATGAGCAAGGGTAGCTGTTGGTTGCTTGCATCGATCACAAACAGGACTGATACTAGGAATAAATTTTGCAAGTCTCACTTTGGACCAGTGGAGGCGATGCACAACCTTAAACTGAATAACCTTGTGTCGTAAACAGATTGAGGAGGAATGTATCCTGTCTAAAACCTTCTCCCAAGTCTCTTCCGAGATTCCCAAACTCAAATCTTCCTCCCATTGGTTCTTCAGTGATATTAAGGGTCTTGCGTTATATGAGTTTAGCAAAGAATATATTCTCCCAATTGTCCCCTTGGAACTCATCTTGAGTTTAAGAATGGAGTCTAGGAGACATTCGGGGGGGCGAGCTGGAAAATGGGTAAATGATGCTGAGATAAAGCTTCGAAGCTGCAGGAATCTAAAAAAATGGGGGCGAGGAATATTGAATTTAAACACAAGTTGATCAAAGGATGCAAAAGTGCCATCAATGAATAGATCGTCTACTGCAAAAATTCCTCTTCTGCTCCATTCAGTAAAAGCTTTATCGGTGATTGACGGTAAAAATTGATGATTTCTATCAATAGGTGCACATTTCGGCAGGTTTTTGAGGGAAAATGTTCGTCTGAACTGTATCCAAATTTTAAGAGAGTGCTTTACAATTTGGTTTGAGGTATATTTCGATGTAGACTCAGGGAAAGGGAGTCTCGAACAAAGCAATGAATATAGAGAGGTATGAGGGCAAGATGAGTTTTCCATTTGCAACCATTTTGAGGTTGAACTGTTAAGTTGTGATTCCTTCCAGTACAGCATAGCCCTCATGTTGGCAGCCCAATAATAATATTGAAAATTAGGAAGTGATAACCCACCATGTTGACGATGTTGCTGTAGGATATGTTTCCTTATTCTAGGGTTTTTTTTATTCCATAGAAATCTCGATATCAGTTTATCCACATTTGTGAAAAACGATTTCGATAAGTATAAAGGAATGCATTGAAACACATATAGAAACTTAGGCAGTACGTTCATTTTGATTGTATTGATTCTGCCTCCCAGTGAAAGGGGTAGTAGACACCAACGCTCAAGATCTTGTTTAAGCTGAGTTAATAATGGCGAGAAATTATTTTTAAAGATATCCTTGAGGGAGTGTGTTACCCAGATACCAAGGTATTTAAATTTCTGTGGACTGACTCTAAAAGGGAATGGGTCAAAGTTAACTAGCTTTGCTTCTGAATTCACTGGCATGATTTCACATTTATGTAGATTAACCTTGTATCCTGATATTCTGCCAAATTCCTCTAATAGATTCAAGGTGATTGGTAAGCTATTTAAAGGATCGGACAGGTATAAGAGCATATCATCAGCATACAGGGACACTTTATTCACAGAGTCATACCTTTGCATGCCTCTAATATTGACTTCGTCACGTAGCGCTATTGCTAGCGGCTCAATTACGATGGCAAAAAGAAGGGGTGATAGGGGACAACCCTGTCGGGTGCCCCGCCGGAGAGAGAAGTAAGGTGATAGGTTATTGTTTGTACGAACGGCTGCTACGGGGGAGGAGTACAAAATCTTTATCCAGGTGATAAATCCCTCGCCAAAACCAAATTGCCCAAGGGTATAGAAGAGATAGTCCCACTCCACCCGATCAAATGCCTTCTCTGCATCGAGTGACAGTAAAACTTCTGGGATATCGGGTGGAGTGGGACCATAAAGAATATTAAATAAGCGCCTGACATTAGAGAATGAATGACGACCTTTTATGAAACCAGTCTGATCCTCCGCCACTATTGAGGGTAGAACCACCTCTAAACGAGAGGCCAGCATTTTTGAAAGGATTTTGCTATCTACGTTTAAAAGTGAAATAGGACGAACTGAACTACATTCAAGGGGTTTTTTATCTTGTTTAGGGATGAGAGAGATGACTGCTTGTCGCATGGTCAGAGGAAGAGAGCCAATGTTAAGTGACTCTTCAAAAACGGAAAGTAGAATAGGAGAAATCTGGTCGGCAAATCTTTTAAAAAATTCAGTAGGAAATCCATCAGGTCCTGGGGACTTTCCATTTTGCATGGATTTAATTGCATTTGTGAGCTCCTCTATAGAAAAAGGTTTATCTAATTCCTCAGAATTTATACTATCCATTACAGGGACCTTTAATTTAGCAAAAAATGAGTGAAATAGATCTTGATTGCCAAGCGATTCAGTGTCATACAGGTTTGAATAAAATTTGTGAAAGCATGAATTAATTTCTGAATGATCTGTGTGCTTAATTCCCAAATGATCGTTTATCTCTATAATAGCTCTGTCAACAGTTTTTTGGTGGAGCTGATGGGCTAGAATCTTTCCCGCCTTTTCCCCATATTCATATAATTTACTTTGCGACTTGTTAATGAGGTTTTCAATATGTCTAGTTGACAACAGGTTGAATTCGGTTTGAAGGTTCAGTCGTAGTTTAAACATATCATCAGATGGGGTTACTGCAAGTGTTTCATCTATTTTGAGAATCTCATTCGCTAGCTGTTCTAATTTCATTTTATGATGTTTCCTTTGTTGTGTACTATATGATATAATTTGCCCCCTAAGATAAGCTTTCATTGATTCCCAAATAGTTGAAAAAGATAATCCTGGGGTCTGGTTATATTTGAGAAAGAAGGATATTTCAGATGAGACAAATTTTGTAAAATTTTCATCAGAAAGTAATAAGGTGTTAAAGCGCCAGGGGCGATAATTAGCCCAAGAAACTGGTATACAGAGAGTCATTAACAAGGGGGCATGGTCTGAAATAGTTATGGCTTGATAGTCACACTTTCTCACCAGTGAGAGAAGCCGCTTATCCAAGAAAAAATAGTCTATGCGGGAATATGTCCCATGGACCGGGGAGAAGAAGGAATAACTTCTAGATGTGGGATTTAGAAAACGCCATGTATCAACAGCACCATTTGTGCTAAGAAAGAGCTGCAGTTGAAGGGCTGAGTTGGATGTAGACACAGCTCGAGATGAGCTGCGATCCAGGATAGGCGATAGGACACAGTTCATGTCTCCTCCAAAGATTAAGTGATGTGTATTCATATTTGGGATTTTAGTAAAAAAATCTAAAAAGAAAGAACTGTCATCCCAATGTGGTGCATAAACATTAACCAGAATGACTGGTGTGTTGAACAGCTTGCCTATAACAATCAAGTAGCGTCCTGAGGAATCGGTTTCAACTTTCGACGTTACAAATGGGATATTTTTTCTAATAAGAATAGCCACACCTCTAGATTTGGAGTGAAAATTTGAGTGAAATGATTGTCCGATCCACCCTCCTCTGAGTCTAGAGTGATCAAACGTTCGGAGATGGGTCTCCTGAAGATAAACAATTCCTGCATTTAATTCATTCAAATGACTCATTACTTTTTTCCGTTTGATTGGTGTATTTAAGGATTTTACATTCCAGCTTATAAAGTTTACATCACAACCGACTGGTCCGTTTGAAAGATCTGTATTAACTGTGGCCATATTTAACTTGGGGAAATATTACTGGTGTATCATTTATATTTAGTTTAAATATGAAGTTAGGACTCTCAGAAAGAAAAACAGGTAATAAAAGTAGATTAAAATGAATTAAGCAATTTTCAAAGTGTGGTACAGTAAAACCCCAACCCTCACCTATCAGAACATGGTGACTCCCCATCCCCTTGCACAAGTAACTACACATTTAAGTGCTTATGGAAGGGTACACAAGCTCTAACAGACAGAACTCTGCTATATGATAATCACACTTTTATATAAAAGGCACCTTTGTTATATTAATATAAACAAAAAAGGCAAAAAAAATGTATTAAATAAAACACAGAAGATGCATTCCGTGCTTGATTATTGAAAAGCGATAAAAGGTGAACATTAACAGTGTTATTCCACTCAAAGTCCAAATTATTTTGACATAGGCCTATATTAACAAGACCATATTTCAGGGTTTCCCACCGTTAAGGTAAACAAAAAGAGAACAGTAACAAACTACTATGACATAATATGTCATGCCAGTAAATGTCAGGAAACAGTTACTGTAAAGCAGCACATTTAGGTTAGTTTTATGCTCTGTTGATCCGAGTAATCTTTTAAATGGACCGAGTGGACAGCAGCCTATTGACCTCACTCAAATGCAGTATCTCAGATCTTACTCACTTCAGTTTAAGTCAGTCGTTTGATGTGTCCGGTAAAATCTTGGTTTTCACATATGCCATGGCATCATCCGGGTTTTGAAACCATTTTTCAGTCCCGTTATGCGTGATCCGGAGCCGTGCTGGGTAAAGCAGCCCGTATCTGACACCACTGCGGCCACGGAGGAGTCGTCTCACCTCATTGTAAGCAGATCTGGCCTGCACAACGCTCGGAGGGTAATCCGGGAATATGAGGATCTCTGTCCCTTTCCAGCGGAGCGGTCCGGATTCTCTGGCGCGGCGAAGTATGTCGACACAATCCTGGTGGTAATGGACCTTCGCGACGATGACGCGGGGTTTTCCATCTCGGCCTCTCGCCTGTAGCCCCCGATGAGATCGATCAACCAGGATTTCTTTATCCAGTCCTAAAGCTTCTTTCAGAAGTTTGGAAACTGCCGCCGGTGTGCTGGAGCCTGCGGTCTCAGGGACATTAAGTATACGGATGTTAGAGCGCCTCATCCGTCCTTCCATGTCGAGGCATTTCTCTCGGAGGTTGTTAACTTCTGACTCAAGTTTCCCCACTTTGGTTTGCAGCAGTGACACACCATCTGAGTGAGATGAAAGCGTACGCTCCACACCCGCCATTGTCGTTTTCATCGCTTCCACCTCGGAGTGCATCGTAGCAGTGTTACTAGCTAGCTCGGTTCTCACTGCCTGCAACTCGGCCTTGATGGCTTCAAAGTCTCCAGTAAGCGCAGCCTTCAACTCCGACCGTAGCATTGCAGCAATATCCACTTTCAAAGATGAGAGGATTTCAGCTTTCAGGTCCGCTGTATCCATTTGGTCTGCAGGTTGCGGCGTGGTGTTCTTGGGTGGTGAGCTATCCGAGCTCGATGCTTTTGAGCCCGTTGTCGGAGCGCCTCCGGTGAACTTGTATTTTCGAAGGTTATTTGCCATTAATCCGTTTTGTCTCCCCCAGAGTGGGATGTTTTTGAATAAAGACTATTACAGGCTGTATTTTGTAGCTTTTTAGTAGTATAAGGTGCCTAAAAAAGGTACTTTAACATGATATTTAGCAGAGCTTGTCTTTTCGCTGCCTACTCCATCGCCTGCTCACTAGCGCCCCCCTGTTTGTATTTTCTAGATTAATAATTTCTTCTTTTTATATGAGTGTTTAAAAAACGTGCCTATGTTCTTTGGTTCAAAATATGTTTTTAGAAGATAGGTGTCAAAAACTCAAAATGGTAACAAATCAACGTTCTGTGTTCCTTATCCTGATGTCTCCTAAAACTTCTAATTTCTCCTATATATAAAACCTTTATCCTGATATTACTGAAACAATCCAACACAACTTTATACTATAGAACACTATACATGTTTGTACAGAGCACATCACAGGTAGATTTCTTGTACTTTTCTGTTTTTATTTTAAAAAAATATCTCCAAAGAAGGCATTACTGAAAAGGCAGTCCTTCCTTTGCAACCCTCCGACTGTCTAGAAGCAAGGAGCCTCTAAAACAATCTCTGCTCTTATGTATAGACTTTACATTTGCTGGCTAATCTATTCTATAAATGTACATTTCCATCAAGCATCTGTTTATAGATGGTTTATGAGAATATTTACTGATTGAAATCAGCCATGATATGAGATTTAGCAACACAGCACCCTGACCATAATAGCTGATCAAGAAATTATATTAGTATCTGGTTTGATACCCATGTTATCAAATCAGAATGCAGCTATCTCTAATTCGAATGTAGATTATATCACACTATATACTAATGATCTTTTATGGTGTGAATGAGGTAGCACAGGTGTTTCTAAATTGAGCATATATGAATGTAATTCCTCCTTTTGCTTTAAATACTTCATTTTTCTCATCTCCCTCTGCAACAATGAAAGTAATCTGTTCTTAAACGTGTTTTGGACAACAAGCGCTGGTTTCAGGTCCCATCTTGTCTTTGATGTATTGTTCATCGAAAAATTAAGTGTGCTAATAATTCCTTCAGAACAATGATGGAAGATTCACCAAGTATATGTGATCACTCGAGGGAAAGTGTTTCACATTTTCCTTCCTCTTACTCTCTTAATTACTTTTCCTGCCTTTCCCCTCACCACCCTTTTTCTTTTCAAGTATTATTCTCTTGTGATTTTTAACACTTTCTTTAAATGCTTTGTGTGTTTATGCGCCTCGTTACAAAAGTGTGCTCAGACACTTGTCTTGTGCTTGATGCTATCGGCCTTAATGGAAGCCTAGCTGCCAATAGATAGCTCTGTCTTTCTCTCTTCTTTCTGTTTTCACTCGGCCGTCTTTTCCCAGAGGATTGTGCGATAGAGCAGAATGATATGCTTAGGCAAGGGGGTGAGATGGATAGGGAGGTTAATGGTGTCTCTCTTTCCCCCTACTCGCTTTTCTTCTCAATCACCATCAAGCGACCATACACTGGTTCCTCCTGTTGCTCGACGGTGATCGGTGTAGAAGGATGTGGCTCTGACTGATGGTGGTGGAACAAGGCCAATCAAAGCTGGCATGGCCTGTGGAAATGCTCCAAATGGCACACAGTTTGGAGTCTCGTGCCTTAACCGGACGCCATGCTGGGTAGAACAATTACCAGTCGGTCATGCATGGTGAAACGGGGACTTTGTTTGAATTTGAATCAAATTTTCTTTCAGATTCATGCACTGCTCGTCAGAAATAGTTATGAAATAGGAGAAAGGAGACGAGCACATTTTCCTCCTGTGTTAAAGATTAAGGAAGGAAATAACTTGATTGTGAAAAACACAACAGTAAAGCATTCACAGTCTTCTATAGAGGCTTTACTTACTCATCTTGTGGACAATCCTCACAATCTGTTGGGTCTTTAAGGCTCTTCTGTGAATCAGTCTTTATTTTGGAATTGTTTGGCTAAGGTTCACACATTTTTCATGGTTTTACATTTTATCCAATGTATACTTACAGGAATGTATAGACTTACATCATTATGATCCTTTCGCCATGCATCTTGATTAGGGACGAGCGAATTACTGATATGGCATTTCAAGATTTTTGAAGAAATAGTTTAAAAACGACTTGAGTGTTCTATAATCCTGAATCTATGGTCTGTTAAATGAGCTGCCAGAGAAATTGTCAAAGTGCCAAGTTTTTCCAGCTTTATAAAGAATATAGGAGGGGTGTCAAAATCCAGTCCTTGAGGGCCGGTGTCGTGCAAAATTTTGGTGTTCCTGGTACAACACACCTGAATAAAAAGGTTGATTTGCCTCCTCAGCAGGTATTCACATTTTTAAGAGTCCTGCTGATGACCTGATTATTTGATTCAGCTTTGTTGAAATAGAGATGCATCTAAAAGTTGCATGACACCAGCCCTGGAGGACTGGAGTTTGACACCGCCAGTGCTGTTCCTCCACCCACTTGTTGCTGCACACTGCTCAGCAACTGGCTGAAAGAAAGCTACAACCATGTATCCTTGTCTGTTCTAAATGAAAGCCATTAGATCATGTCATGCATACGTGTTTTAGACTTTTGCGTAAACTGTATTTGAACAGCATATTTTCCCTCTAGGATTTCATACATAAAAATCTAACACCAACTTGTGCTTACTATTGATTGTCTTTAGTTGCTATGGTGGTCTTGAGCAACACCTAAAACATCAAGCTACTGTCAGTCAGTCACAAGTACTTTACTTAAAACTTCCTCAACTTTTACTGGATCTCCTCAAACCATCTTCCTCTCTATTTATCCATATCAGGTCCGCCACTCTTTCAGCTGCCTATGAGAGTTAATCAGGAAAAGCAGAATTCGTCCACTCTTCCTTGGGTTCTTCTTCTCCTCTTCTGTTTCCCTCATCCAGTGTATATGTTGGAGGCTCGCCTGGCAGTGCTAATGGAAATGCCAGCTTTGTGGCTCCTCACTCCTCACCAAGTCCATTTACTAAAGTGACAGAGTCATTTACCAAGCAGACGGCTGCTCGCATCCTCACTTAATTAGAAGTCCTCTAGGCCTAGATACCTCAGCTGTCCAGTAACCCTTTTCTTCATTTTCCCCCTTGTTACAGTCCTGTTCTAGTTCTTTGTTTTCTGCAATGTTTTTCCAAACCTTTATCATTCTTTGTCTTTGTCCAAGTTTTTCTCAGACAGATTATAATGAACAGTGGCTGTACACATGGTACGAGTATATTGACCTATAGGTTATTGGTTTATTTTGAAGAGTTAATGGAAAAGTCCATGCAAGGAACATGGTGATGAAGAGGGATGGATCTTTTTAACTATTTACTTCGTTGTCGTCTTTGTATTACTGCAAAAATCTTTGTTTTGAACAACAAAAGCAAAGGGTGTAAGAAATATTGTGTTTTATGCGTTATGTTATTTTCTACATCATATCCAAAGATGAATTCAACATTTTCCAAATGTTTTTAATGAGAAGGGGCTTCATTTCAAGGTGCATGCAATCATGTATATTTCATCTGCATTTCAGCTCATTTTGAATGCACGATGTGTGTTTACGCACTCGACATACACATCGACTTGGTCGTGCTTTTGAGTAATCTGAATTTTTCATCTTTTTTGTCCTTGAACTCACTATCTGCACACACCCAGATACACACACTCAAACAAATAAATAGGTTGCTTGATCCGCCTCTTGTTGTTGTTGGAATTGTAATCAAAACAGTATTTCAGATGAGAGAGAGTTAAAAAGGAGCGGTTAAAAGCGTCAAGATAATAAAACAAGAGGAATGAGAGAAGAAAGCGGAAAAGAGAACTCTGCTCAAACCACTATATGAGACACATAAAGATAGCAAGGACAGGAGGAAGTCTGGTAGGTTCAAATACTGGAGGGAGTTGTCAGATGTCACAGCTATCACTGTGGAGACTATTTTGTTCCATTGTGAGACATAAAGGCCTAATTTAATAAAACAGGCCTGCAGAAAATGACTCTGTGCCAAAGCTGGATTGTAGCAGCAATCTTTCAGAGAATTCAACATGACATCAGATGATTTTCAGTGGCGCAAAAAATAATGTGATGTTAGTTTATCTTCTGTTTATCTCAGGGGTTCATTTTAGCCGCAACTTTGACATCTCTCTGTTTCAGTCTGGACCAAATTCTGCCAGTCGTGTTTGCCTCCCAGCTTATCTTAAATCAGTCAACACATCAAGCCCTGCCTAGCCAATCATTGATCTCCTAAGCCCCTTACAATCCACTCGATGCACACATGCTAACCCAGTCTTTGATATGACCCCCTGCTATGACCTATACACTCGCACATGCACGCGCTTGCTCTCAGCAGGTAGTCCAGTGCTGGTAGAGGTGTCTGTTTTTTACACCGCACCTCACGACTAGCTGGGAGAATGTATCTGCTGGTTCTAATGAACCGCTGTTGCCAAGAAGCACCAATGTCAAAGGATAAAGAACCACAGCTCGCATTGCAGTTACGTTTGCAGCCCAGTAAACCGTGTGTTTGTTGTGATCTTCGCTCCTCTGTCATCCTGGGGCATTTAGTGGCCATTTGGAGAGAAATTGATTTCTTTTTTAGTATCTGCTTGAATTATTTCAGGTGAAGTTGTAAACTGATTTATGGTTATTGAATTAATAAACATTTGGTTAATGTAGCTTCACAGAGTAGAGACCACGAAAGAGTGATGAAGGATGACAATATTGCTTCTCATTATGCTTGCCCTCTTCTTGCCCCTTAAGCTGATAGTTTAAAGCAGTGATTCTCACACTTTTTCCAACAAGTGCCAACTCTGTGAGTACAAAGTTTTTCCAAGTACCATCTTACTGACAGTTGTTTAAAACAAGAGTTACACAGGGTTTGAGGAAACAATGTGCTTGATAAGTTGAACACCATGTAAATGTGAGTTTCATATTTACTCGGAAGTAGAATTTTCCAAGTTTGAAGCTTGAAAACTTCCCAGAAAAGTCCCTCAAAGTCAGAATTCACAGTGGGAAAAGTCGGACTCTTAACCAATCCTTACCTCAGGATCTGATGTGCAGCGCTTGCACATGTAACCTGCTGATAGTCACGAAAAAAGTGTTTATTGAAACTTCTCATGATTTCTTCCTCATTCAGTTTTTCATTTACACATTATTGTATAACCTCCATAACAATATAAAACCTTTTGCTGGATCTCACCACAGTTTTGTGCCATCCTGAGTTACTCTTTCTTGATCCCTTAAAGGTTTTGGGATGGGTTTCAAAAGTTTTCTGCTTGAAAGAGTATGAAGTTACATACCATAGGAAGGATCTACACTTTAAACATGTAACTTGTACCTCCCTCATCAGAAATGAATAATGTGCACCAACAGAGTCTGAGTACTTTTTGAAGTTTCTTGTTTGTTTTGGTGACGATTTGTTGAGAGGTGCACAACTCCCCTCAACAAAAACATTTGTGAAGTTGGTTGGACTTAGCTACTCTTTTCTAAATGGGCGTCCCAAAAGTCAGTCATACCTTTGGCAGATTTAAATTTGAAATAGTTTTATTTGTAAAGGCAAGAAAACTGGATAAAAGGAGTATCAATTATGAAAAAGTTTTTGATTTTACATTTTGTTTAATGAAATACCTGGAAAAATCTGTATCAGAAAATTGAGTTTTGTATATGGTTGCTGATCAGCTTTTTGCAGGGTTCCTTTGGTATCTTTATTAATTGTGTTCTGTAATAAATTCCCGCTATTTCCGTTTGAAATGCCTCTTTACCATTACCCTAATCTTTACCTCCCACCATAGATTCTCTATCAGGTTTAAGTCAAGATTCTGGATGGATCTCATCAAAACATTTACTTCCAGTAGGAATAAAAATGCTCATTAAATGTGAAGATTACTCTAAAATTAAATCTGCCAGGTGCATTAATACTTTTGGGTGTAACCGTATGGTCAAATTATTTTGTAAGACTTTGAAAATAGAAGTACCAAATAAAAGACTTATTACAGGACTAATTAGCGGATCAAACAGTTTTTTATACGTGACTGTAAATTAGTTTAGTTGGGTTCGATGTCATCCCCAGACTCAGTTTCTCACTAAAGAGATAAAGGAAACCCAGCACTTATTTTCACCAGTGGGCGTTACTGCTTCACCGACGTCCACTGCATGATAATAAATTTTTTTGGTTATTGGAAATGATTGATACCACATTTTTGTCTCTGTACCACTAAAAGGAACGGCAGCATGACAGCCAGATGAGATTCGTTTTAACCCTTGATGGTCCCTGGGGTATTTCGTTGTGATCTAGATCCCCAACGTTACTTCTATTTAAGGGACCATTGAGGGTTAAAGAAAGAAAAATGCTTAATGTTTAGAAATAAAGGGTGGTCGTTTAGGATAAAGTCTGTCTGAGCATAGCCACAGACAACCTTCTCCTCTTCTACTGTACTATAGACTCCCTCAGTGTTTGAATAAAAGGGAAAAAAAGACCCTCTAACAAGGCTGATCCTTTTATGTCTTTAGATTTTACAACCAATGAAAATCTGCGTTGAAAGCCTTACAGTTCCTCTGGCTTTTGGGATGGGGGGGGGGGTGACCATTGCAAAGCCTTTTAGCTGGATGTTTAAAGGCAGGTGATAGCGCTCTGTAAAAACAGATCGGTAAGGAAAGGTGGAAATTTTATTGCTGAAAGGAGATGTCATGGCGCAGCGATATGGTTAGGAGGAGAGGGTTGACAGCAGGAGGAGGGGCGGAGAAGGAAATGGAGTTACAGCAGCGGCTGCTGTTGTAAATAAAGCCACTGCTGGAGAAGGGAGATGGTGGGCTTGGTTTATAAGGTCATTTAAAGGAGTAATGTGACGCACGGTTTGGAATTGGCTTTCATTAAAAGAGCCATCAAGAGGGACAGGAAGTGGGAGAGAGTGAGGATCTGTGTGTCTGTGGTTAGGCAGAATTCCCAACACACACACGCATGCACACATTTTGTGTATCCTCTGGCAGTTTGTGCTTTCCCAGCTCCCAGTATTTTATATCCCCACTGGGAAAAGCAACAATGATGGGTTCGCCCGCCACATTAACAACTTTGCGGCACCACCACTAAATAGCACACCAAGTCTTTACCATTATAAGTCCAGGAACAATTGTGAATGACAGGTCATCACTATTACAACACTGGACAGTGATATGATTATGGCAGCCTACCAAGGACTCATCACTTTAGCATGATTTATGTAAACCATTGTCCTTAATAACAGACAAAAATGATTTATGGGGAAGGAAGTGGGAATAGGATGGTTCCATGGTGATATTGGAAACATACATTCTTTCCCTGTCTGTTTTCCTTTTTTTGTTAAATCATAAAGTAAATGAAAGGGATCCCGTGGGGTGTCCTCTCAGCCTTATATCCATCATCTGTTCGCTTGTGCAAGCTCCTTTTCTACCTCTGCCCCCCCCCCCCCCCGTGTAATCAAAGACACCCATGTACTTAATTCTGTCTTCCTTTTATCACTCCTTTAAGATGAGAACAGCACTCTGTTTCAGTTTGACAGTAACACATAGCGGACGTCTGCCACCGTATTCCATCTACTCAGTAAAATGTCCTTGCCAATTCAGCCTGTGTGTGTCTTCAATTACACTTTTCCTCCACTCATCCATCCCGCCTGCACTTCCAGGAGATGACCTCCTCCTCCTCTCTTCCCTTCCAGCTTCCTTCAATACTCATTTGCATCATTTCATCTATCTTTCTCTCTGGGCTCAAAGCCAGCCAGAAAGCTTCTGTAGTGGGTTCTACTATATTGACTTGAAACTAAGGAAGTAACTGCTTGTTTTTGGCTTTATAATGAATGAATGGGATGCTCAGAGAGGGATGACCACGGTGGAAAAACGAAGGGGCCTGATAAAATAGAAGTCTGGAAGCAATGGCCTGCTTCTTCTGTGCTTAGCAGAGGTGGATGTTTAAATTGTCCTTCTGGTGCAGATGTTTTAAATTTCTACCACAGATTTTTACTCAAATATTTCACAAGCCATTGTTTGCTTCAGACCCACGTTTTTCTGATATTTGTCTTAGTTACAAGACATGTTTTCTACTTATGGTCATTTATTTTTCACTTTCTAAAATAACTTTAATATAAAGGAGATGTAATCATATACTATACATTTTTACCTGTTTGCCTCTTGGTCAGTTCATATCCTTGTTTCTCACTAGAGATTCATCATTTATCCGTCTTGAGATGAGGAATTTTAGCCTATAAATGCATTCACCAACACCATGTACTTAATGAGTTTAGTGAAAAATCCATAGGTTAGGAACCCTTTAATGCATAAATGTAGATAATGTTGTAATAGAATAGAATCATCCTCTATTGTCCCACAGAGGGGGAATTTAGCTTTAACAGCAGCAAGGTGACAGATAATTGAAGCATTAGATTCACACAAGAAATATGTATAAAATAAAGTAAAAATAAGAATATGTGTACACGAAGGACACATTTACAAAACTAAAGTATTGTGCAGTTATTACAAATAAAAATGGCATACTCAGATTGTTCCATTTAGCCGCACAGAACTGGGAAAAAGTGCTTTTGTTTTCTCTGCTTGTTCTTCATGGAACAGGTTCCAAGAAGAATAGACGTTTACTGATCTTATTTCTTTGAACACATTTAATTCCAGACTGAGAGCACTCGAGAGAGCCTCCCTATATATTGTAACAGTTTTTCATAATTGTGTTTTATAATTTTATTTGTGTAACTTATTGAGTAATTGTAACTTTTGCTGCTTCTTGGACACCATTGAAAAAGAGGTTTTTAATCTCAATGTGACTTTTCCTGGTTAAATACAGATTAAATAAAAATACATAAATAAATTATGTTGCTGCTTTGTCCCTTTCAACGACCACCAATTATTCTACCTCTAAACAAACACGTTTGCACCTGTGTCCATACTTTGACATGTCAATTTCTCGTGGTTAATTATTTTGAAGAATTATGGAGATATTCATAAAGATGCTCAAATCTCTCTCAAAATGTCATTTAATTGTGCACTTATTTTAAAAGATGTATTGTTCTATCTTACAGTGCGGAACATAAGTATTTGAACACCCTGCGATGTTGCAAGTTCTCCCACTTAGAAATTATGGAGGGGTCTGAAATTCACATTGTAGGTGCATTTCCACTGTGAGAGATGGCATTTTTTTTCTTATATCAGGAAATCACATTTTCTGATTTTTAAAGAATTTATTTGTATCTCTTTGCAACAGCTTCCTCCAATTTTCTATTGGATTCAGGTCTGGAGGCTGGCTAGGCCACTCAAAAACCTTGATATGCTTCTTACGGAGCCCCTCCTAGGTTATCCTGGCTGTGTTCTTCGGGTCATTGTCATGTTGGAAGACCTAGCCACGACCCATCTTCAATGCTCTGACTGAGGGAAGGAGTTTGTTGATCAAAATCTCACAATACATGGCTCCATTCATCCTATCCTTAATACAGTGCAGTCGTCCAGTCCCCTTCGCTGAAAAAGCACCCCCAAAGCATAATGTTTCCAACCCCATATGCTTCACAGGGGGTATGGTGTTCTTGGGATGCAACTCATCCTTCTTTTTCCTCCAAACACGACAAGTGAAGTTTAGACCATAAAGTTATATTTTGTACTTGTTTGACCAAATGACTTTCTCACATGCCTCCTCTAGATCATTCAGATGGTCATTGGCAAACTTCAGACGGGCCTGGACATGTGATGACTTGAGCAGGGGAACCTTCTGTGCAACACATGATTTTAAACCATGACGGCAAATTTTCTACCGACAGTAACCTTTAAAACTGTGGTCCCAGCTCTCTTCATGTCATTGACCAGCTCCTCCCATGTAGTTCTGGTCTGATTCCTCACCTTTCTTATCAGTAGTGATACCCCACGAGATGAGATCTTGCATGGAGCCCCAGTCCGAGGGAGACTGACAGTCCTCTTTAGCCTCTTGCATTTTTTAACAATTGCTCCAACAGCTGATCTACTTTCACCAAGCTGCTTGGCAATTGCCTCATAGTCCTTGGCTTTGTGGGGGTCTACAATTTTGTCTCTGGTGTCTTTTGAAAGCTCTTTGGTCTTGCCCATGTTATTAGTTGGAGTCTGACTGAGTGTTGGGTGGACAGTGTCTTTAACCAGTTCAGACAGGTGTTACTAACTTAGATAAATAAGTGGGAGTAGAGGTGGATTTTTTAAAGACAGGGTAACAGGTCTTTGAGAGCCAGAATTCTTGCTGATTGTCAGGTGTTCGAATACTTATGTGCAGCAATAGAATACAAATAAATTTTTTAAAAACCAAAAAACCTAGAAGAAATTATTAACCAATTAATGTCCTCCTCTTGCTGTCTTGATATCCTACCCAGATCTTTCCTTAAATTTTTTGTCATTGGGTCTGATCTGATTAAAATAGTCAACTTCCCCTAGGTTTTAAAAACAGCAGTTATTAAACCACTGCTAAAAAATGAATGATCTGGACAACATGTTAATGCAGAACTACAGGACAATTTCTAATCTTCCATTCATCAGTAAAATTATTGAAAAAGCTGTGTTTCCGTAGTTAAATAGCTTCATAACAATGACCAACCGGTTTGATGTTTTTCAGTCTGATTTCCATGCTTACCACAGGACTGAGACTGCCCTTGTCAAAGTTTTCACTGACATTTGCATAAATACAGACTGGTTGAACCACAGTGCTGGTTCTGTTGGACCTTAGTGCAGAATTTGACACTGTTGATCATGATATACTATTGGAACAACTGGAGAGCTGGGTCTGACTCTCTGGTACAGTACTTGGCTGGTTTGAGTCTTAACTAAAGAACAGGGACTTCGTTGTTTCAATAGGAAACTTTTCATCAGAACAAACAGAAATCACATGTGGGGTGCCCCAGGGTCCCATCCTGGGGCCCCTTTTATTTACATGGCTTAAAGTATTCCGGCACCGTGCCGGATTTCCGGCATTTGACTATGATTCAGAGAAAAAAACTAACACACAACCCCCCCCCCCCCCGAATAAAACAGCCCTCTTGAATGCAGCATCCCACGCTAGCCGGCGGTTGTTTCTCCCGAAATCAGAAGAATGACGTCGTTGTTGACAAGGTTCTTAAAAACAAGTGGCGCTGGGCATGGGTAGATGAAAAGGGCGGAGACGGCAAGCCGTTTGGGAGCTGGTGCCAGAAGCTAAGGGAGCCTGGTACCTGCTTTTGTGTGTAGTGCTCCAAGAAGCTAGTATAGCTCCGATGAACAATCGTGTTTGTGACTTGAAAATACTTGTGTGCTGGTTCATTGCAGAATACCATTTATCATTTACGATCGCTCAACCGCTCGTAGATCTGTGTAAAAAAGTAGCAGTTGATAAAAATGTGCAGCTGCCTCGTCTTCTCTTATTCTCTCCTCTCCCTCTCCTGTTGCTCCTTCAATCATAAAACTGATCAATGATCAGCTGATCGGCTTTTCTGTCGGATGTCCGGTCTCTCACTCGCTCTCGTTTATCTCCCACTTTGCCCTAGAAAGAGGAAACCAGCGGATGTTGCGCTAAACAACAGCAGCACGTTAATAACCTGTTAGAACTGATTTAATATGACTTTCTAGTATCAGCTGATGTTTGCTGGATCCACAGCAGTAAAAGCTGCTGGTCATGATATCAGTTTGGATATGTGGTGAGATGGAAAATAATTGATTTCTGCGCAATTGTTGTACATGTGCATTAAATTAAAGTCGATTACGTCGATTAAGCATCATGAGGCAGCGCGTGGGGGGTGGTTCCTTTTTTTATTTGCTGGGACTTGGCAACCCTAATATGAACACATATAGCACAGCACTGGAGTTCAAGAAACGTATATCTCATCAGCTCAAAGGATGCATGTGTTTTCTGAATGTTGATGAAGCAATCACCCAAAACATGGTAAAAATACTGTATGTAATGGTTCGCTTTTTTGATGATGATGCATCCAGAATAATACCACATCTTGCAAGCAAGAAAGTAAACATTAGCAATAGCAATGCTTCATCTCTGATCATTTCACTGGAAGCTTCAGTTTAGCAATTCTGTATTTATTTGTTTCATATTATTCAGTTTATCACTCCTTGAAGCACTTTACTGTTTTTTTGTTGTTAAAATGAACTGCCTCTGCAAATATGTAAAAAAGGAGGAGTCAAGACCCAATGTAATGTATTTCCTATACCTTAATTTGCAATTGTTTTGAACAAAAATTATATAAAAAGTTACAATTTATATGTTTTTTGTATAAATTGCCCTTTACTGAATTAAATTGTTGCTAAATGAATCAGATTAATTAGCTTGACTGAGTTTCACATGTTTTCATTTATAACTTAATAACCTTTACTTCTAAAAATCACATTTGAATTGTAGGTCATCTTGTACATTACCAAGCACAATGCTAAAAGTTGTTTGCCAAATTGCCTGTACTGTATATGCATTGGATTCACTGCAACCCCACTCCTTGGAAAAAAGTTCAGGCTCAGGATTTTTTTCACTTTAAAGGGGCTATATGCAATTTTCTGAAATTTAAACTCGCAACTGACCCCATGTGGCCAAAAACAGAACTGCTCTTCCTTTCTGCTCGCTCTCGCAGCGCGTGTTCGTGCGCCGGTCGCTCTCAATCTTCTATCTTTTTCGGGCGCTTGTCAGAGGTTTAACTTTCTTAGTCTTATGTGGAGTTACTGTTGGTGTCAAAGTTGTCCTGGGTCTCTTCTGTGTATTCGCACAATCCATTGAACTGTTTGCGAGTGCTGACTACCGGTAGTGGCAGAGTGATCTGAAACATTTAACATGAACGCGCTTGACGTCACATCCGCAGGCAGCTCAGGAAAAATCGGACCCGACAGAAAATAGAAAAAATTAGATACAGGCTTATAGGTGCACACACTGTGAGCTGACAAGGTGTCAATATTCTCATCAGGAGATGTTTGAGTCATACATGGTCAAATAAAAAGGCTATTGTTACATTTTTTTGGGGGGAAAAGTTGCATATAGCATCTTTAAGCCCTGTATTTATTATCTACATGCTTCCACTAACCCATATTATAACAAACAATAAGATTAACTACCATAACTATGCAGATGATACTCAGCTCTACATTACGATGTCACCAGGTGACTTTGAACCCATCCAAACCTAAGTAAATGCATCGAGCAAATCAATGGATGGATGTGCCATTACTTTCTCCAGGTGAACAGAAACAAAATAGAAGTAATTACTTTTGGACCTAAAGAGAAACGATCAGGAGTCAGCATACAGCTTCAGTTAAATCATAAACAGAAATCTTTGTTAATAAGACTTTGATAATTATATTTGCGTGTGTAAAAGCATTACCAAGGACTGTTGAATTCTGTTACTCACTAATCAGCTGTTGTCTGTTATTGGAAGTTGATACATACGAAAAAATTTAATTAGATATTTACATACTATATGAAAGAACACACTATTTTATCACCACTGTCTGACATTAAATAACACCAAATATTTCCTGTTTTATTAAAGCTAGGATTACCATTTATTTTTATACAAATACTGCAATACTCTTTCAGAATAGTTTTTTCAAATTCATAAGTTTTATGCAGTAAAACTACTATGCCTTTAAACAGCACCCAAACAAAAGCACTGCTTCCTTCTGTGCAAACAATGGAAGATGAAGAAGAAATAAGCCAGGATAATAGAAACAGAACTGTGGACATCCACAGATGTGGTTAATCTTGTTGACTCCAGGTACCACGTTATATAAATATATGTAACAGTAATCTCAATGTGAGTCTCATGCCATTAGGAAGTAGACCTGTTTTGTTTCCAAGAGATTACCGTGTTTTGGTGCAAAGCACGTGTATCAACCCCAGAGCAAGGACAAACACCTTGTGGAGGTATGGGTTGAAGCTGGTAGACAGTGTCATTAACCATAGGAAAATAAGTCCTCTACTGACATTCCCTGAAAGGCCCCTCAGGAACAAAGTATAACTTTTTTAAAGAAAACTTTTTTTAATCTTAAGAAACTAAAATTAAACTGTTTGACCATGATGACCATACTTGGATTTAGAGCAAAAAGTGGGAAGTTCCCAAGCCCAAGAACACCATCCCAGCTGTGAAGTTAGACTTTGGCAGCATATTGCTGTCTGGGTGTTTTTCTGAGGGTAAAATTAGTTTCGCAACATTTTATGCAACATTTAAATATCTGGTTTCAACTTTATGTGCACTTTCACATGATGACATACGAATCGGGCGGCTTCTCAGATTTGGGTACTTCAGTGAAGAAAAGTTAAATGCAGCACTGACACTTGCAGCACATGTGTGCTTTCCAATGCACATGCCCACTTTGTTCCACACCGACTCTGTGAACATATGCTTGCAATCTGTCCGTCACACGTTGAAACACACTCAATCTCCTGTGAATATCATGAAATATACTTGCACTGTAAGGCCCAGCGGGGCGATGTTGTGAACCATCTGTCATCAGCTTTAACTGAAGTTGAGGGGCTAAACCCGCACACTTGATTTTGTTTCGTAGGTAACATCTGTAGCCTATCATCAGGTTGGTGCTTCCAAGGTGGTGGTGACGTGTCTGGGTGATTACGCGCACGCACGCACACACACACACACACACACACACACACACACACACACACACACACACACACACACACACACACACACACACAGAGTCATGTCACATTGATGCAACAAGGCCCTGCTGAACAGGCTTTGCAGACCTAAGGAGCTACTCTCTCAAGTGTCCTTCTCCTCTGCCTCCTGTTGCTGTTCCGAGGTCAGCTGTCAATCAGGCGCTGTCCACAGCCACCTGTCAGGTGTCCCACCATGCTTTGCAAGTCTTCAGCCGTTACATGCTTGACTGGAGGCTGTCACACACAGCTGAACCTGGAGTCACTGGCCAGAACACACACGCACAAAGACACACGCTGGCTCTGACTTTTTCTCATGAGCAAAAAACCTTAGAAACAAGCACACTCTGGTTGTTGGCAGAGCAGATGTTAACAAGTGAACGCATGCATTTTTGACTTTACTGTATATTTTTTCTTTGATTATGGTGACACTGATCCTTTCCCTAAGATCTCTGTCTCTGATTTCTGTTTCTCCACAGGTGGTGAGAGTTCCAGTAGAGAGCTGCGAGCAGTACACAACTTGTGGGGAGTGTTTGGGGTCCAGAGACCCTCACTGTGGCTGGTGTGTTCTCCACAACATGTAAGTTCTTCACACATGCACTTCCACAACATAACACTGAACCCTTGGGTTACTTGGTCCTAATGGTGGTACAATATATCAATAGATTATGAATAATATATTGGTTTCGAAAATATCATAATAGATTAACAATTCACCGAAGCAGATCCTCTAAAAGGCACATACTATCATTGTTCAATGTTCTTTCACAGTCTCATCAAGGCAAGGCAAGGCAATTTTATTTGTATAGGACACTTTCAACAGCAGGGTAATTCAAGGTGCTTTACATGATTTGGTGATTTAAAAGAAACACACATTACACATGATACACAATAAAGCAAGAGAAAAAGAAAAAGAAAAAAAAAAGCAATAGAGCATGAACACATTTCATACATATGACATCAAGCATTTACTCAAAGGCAATTCTAAACAGATGGGTTTTTAGTCTCGATTTAAAGCAGTTCAGAGTTTCAGCAGCTCTTGTTTTTATAGTTATTATAAAATGCAATATTAGTAATTAGTTAGTATAACCACTTTAACCCTTAGTGAATGTAGTGTGAAGCACTTTGGGGTCCTCAAGGACTAAATAAAAAGTGCTATAAAAGTACAGGCCATTTACCATAGTGGATGCATTAGATGACATCAGTGTTTCATGGCATTTTTATTCATATATCTGCTATAATACACTAGCGTTCAAAAGTTTGGGGTCACATTGAAATGTCCTTATTTTTGAAGGAAAAGCACTGTACTTTTCAATGAAGATAACTTTAAACTAGTCTTAACTTTAAAGAAATACACTCTATACATTGCTAATGTGGTAAATGACTATTCTAGCTGCAAATGTCTGGTTTTTGGTGCAATATCTACATAGGTGTATAGAGGCCCATTTCCAGCAACTATCACTCCAGTGTTCTAATGGTACAATGTGTTTGCTCATTGGCTCAGAAGGCTAATTGATGATTAGAAAACCCTTGTGCAATCATGTTCACACATCTGAAAACAGTTTAGCTCGGTACAGAAGCTACAAAACTGACCTTCCTTTGAGCAGGTTGAGTTTCTGGAGCATCACATTTGTGGGGTCAATTAAACGCTCAAAATGGCCAGAAAAAGAGAACTTTCATCTGAAACTCGACAGTCTATTCTTGTTCTTAGAAATGAAGGCTATTCCATGCGAGAAATTGCTAAGAAATTGAAGATTTCCTACAACGGTGTGTACTACTCCCTTCAGAGGACAGCACAAACAGGCTCTAACCAGAGTAGAAAAGGAAGTGGGAGGCCGCGTTGCAGAACTGAGCAAGAAGATAAGTACATTAGAGTCTCTAGTTTGAGAAACAGACTCCTCACAGGTCCCCAACTGGCATCTTCATTAAATAGTACCTGCAAACACCAGTGTCAACATCTACAGTGAAGAGGCGGCTGCGGGATTCTGGGCTTCAGGGCAGAGTGGCAAAGAAAAAGCCATATCTGAGACTGGCCAATAAAAGAAAAAGATTAAGATGGGCAAAAGAACACAGACATTGGACAGAGGAAGACTGGAAAAAAGTGTTTTGGATGGATGAATCCAAGTTTGAGGTGTTTGGATCACAAAGAAGAACGTTTGTGAGACGCAGAACAACTGAAAAGATGCTGGAAGAATGCCTGACGCCATCTGTTAAGCATGGTGGAGGTAATGTGATGGTCTGGGGTTGCTTTGGTGCTGGTAAGGTGGGAGATTTGTACAGGGTAAAAGGGATTCTGAATAAGGAAGGCTATCACTCCATTTTGCAACGCCATGCCATACCCAGTGGACAGCGCTTGATTGGAGCCAATTTCATCCTACAACAGGACAATGACCCAAAACACACCTCCAAATTGTGCAAGAACTATTTAGAGAAGAAGCAGGCAGCTGGTATTCTATCGGTAATGGAGTGGCCAGCGCAGTCACCAGATTTGAACCCCATTGAGCTGTTGTGGGAGCAGCTTGACCATATGGTACGCAAGCTGTGCCCATCCAACCAATCCAAATTGTGGGAGCTGCTTCTAGAAGCGTGGGGTGCAATTTCTCCAGATTACCTCAACAAATTAACAGCTAGAATGCCAAAGGTCTGCAATGCTGTAATTGCTGCAAATGGAGGATTCTTTGACGAAAGCAAAGTTTGATGTAAAAAAAATCTTATTTCAAATACAAATCATTATTTCTAACCTTGTCAATGTCTTGACTCTATTTTCTATTCATTTCACAACGTATGGTGGTGAATAAGTGTGACTTTTCATGGAAAACACAAAATTGTTTGGGTGACCCCAAACTTTTGAACGGTAGTGTACATCCGAGAATGTCTATATGCTGACGTTAGCCATCCTGCCGCTCTGGAGTTTAAAACAAGCCCAGCCTCAGCCACACCTCCAAGCGAGTTGGAACAGCAAGGAATTGACGACTCTGCCCAGCCCTCGCGTCCCTCGGTCCTCCAGGCAATGTCTGCTTTTGCTGCATGTTTTAAACCAGAAATGTAGGTGGAGTAAGACTCTGGTAGGGGGGTGAGATGCTCTTTAAGTCGACTAAATTTTCTTTATCTTGCATCAACAAGATTTTGAATTTAGAGAAATCCCTGTTTAGGTCCTTGTACAACCTAAAAGAAAATTCATTTTTTCACACTTAGAAGGAAATATTTATCGTAGAACAAAATGGAGTTTGTTATAACTAGTCCCCCTTTTCAACTACTAAAATGATATCTGATTGGATATGATCTAATTGCTACTATTTAGTCTTGTTTTCATCCATTAAAGGATTTTTGATATAGTTATCATCATTATAATTTACCCTTTATTTAGTTTTAGGGTTGTTTGCCTACATAAAAAAAGACAATTGACAAAATGTGTTTTGTCAAAACATCAGCTGTAAACATCTGTATATTTAGATATTTTAAAAAAAAAGTCTAAATGTGAAGGTTGTAGTGATGTTAATGTTTCAAGTCTTGAATGGGTCAGATAACTTTTTAGTAGAATGGGTCTGAAGGCAGGAACCCTTATGCTGCTTGTCCTCTAATAAGGCAATGTCTCAGAAAAAAGTGATCAAGATCAAGATTTTCTTAATGTGTATTTTCTTAATCATTTTTGCTTCACCAAAAGAAGAATTCTACCCTGTGCACATTCAATGAACAAACTGTAATTTAGCAATCACTGATACACTATATTCTTTGTGCAAAATAAAAAAAATGTAAACGCTTGCCATGCAGCTGTGCTTTGTGCAGCGGGTTTAAAAAAAAATCAATGCCTGTTTTTGTGGCCACGACTTAAAACCTGTTTTGCAGGTTTTCCACATTATATTGTTGGTGTAACAAAATTATTCAGAAAAGACGCAAAGGGAACACCAAGTGAGACCAGAGTCTCCATCTGTCTCCTCCATTAATTTCTCCTGCTGATAATGCTGAGACAGTTCAATTTCAGCTGGATGCAATATTTAAGTCATAACCACCCTACATTAATGTAGAAAATGTAATTCTTAACATGCAGTTGAAATTCAAGTTTTTTTTACATAGATGCATGGACTACTTTTTCATTTAAACCCCCCCCCCCCCCCCCATATATTTGGGTAAATTTTTTAAAACTAAGCATAAACACAAAAATTGTAAACTATTAAAAAATATATGCATTACTCATATGAGCAGATACTTTCTAGATTAACAATGTGTTAAAAGTGTAAAATGTAGTTTCAGAGAATACCAAAGAGACAAAAGAAATCATGTGCTCCATTTGCCCCATACCTTTATCAAACATAAGTTTTATCAATAACTAGTTAATAGAACAGACTCACCCCCATCCCAACTCGACAGGAGGTCTACAACAGGTGGTCTACAGCTGCTTGTCACTTTGTTTCTGTGAAATAAATAACGTTAGAGTTCAAGATCCATGTGCTGCGACCTGTCAATATGACAAACGACTTGGAGACTTAAGCCTGACTTAAAAAGGTTCATGTGACCTCCTGTGAGAAACTTTTGCAGATCTATGCAGATAATGAAAGGCATTTACAATAAGAAAAAGCTGAGTTTAGGTGAGTGTGGTTTTTGAACAAGCAACGCTGCCATTTCTGAGTTGCAACTATTTAAAACCGTCTTTTCCTAAAATCCTGTTAAAGTGAACAAATCTGATGGCTTGTATTTTTAACACCCTGTTAAAGCTTTACTGAAGTGCCTCTAAGAGCATAAAACCTTATAAATCTGTCAGCTGAGTAAATCTGTTGTTGGAACACAAATAAAATCACAGCTTAGCCTCCTCTCTGACGCCATTGTTTTTCTTTGCTGGTTTTATTTTTGTTGGTGTGAACACAGTTTAGCACACCTGCAGCGCTTCACCTTAAGTGTTGTGGGTTTTTGAGTCAGGTCTTGTTTTCTTTAAGGTTTCTGTGTAAGATTGAAAATGTAGCATTAGGATGAGGGAGCTGTTGCTACAGCAGGTGGACTAAATGGAACCTAACACATGCAATCATCACCTTTGTCACGTTGCAAACAACAAACGTCACACAGACCAACAAAAAATGTTGCGTTGTAGTGAAGTTGGCAGGAAAAAGGTACAGTTATGGTTTACAAGCATTCGTCGTAGCCCCCCCCCCCCCCAGGATAATACTTGGTCAAACTGCCTTTCAAAGTAATTACAGCTGCAGGTCTTTTGGGTATGTCTCAACTAGTTTTGGACACCTACAGACTGAAATTGTTGCCCTTTCTTCCTTGCAAAATGGCTCAGGGTCAGTTTGAGTGGATGGAAAGCATCTGTGAACAGGTTTAAATTGAATTTAGGTCTAGACTTTGGCTGGGCTTTTATAAAGCATTGTATTAATAAAGCATTGTATTGCAGCTCTGGCGTCCTAACTTCCAGGATTTCCCTTTATTTAGCTTCATCCATCTCCCCTACAACTGCCTGTCAACTCTAGGAGAAGTGCATACACACAGTTAAAAATGTCCACATCTGCATCAAGTGGTCAGGGGTGTGAAATACAAACTGTCAAAATGACAGATGGCCTTCAGATTTTTCAGTCACTTTTTTTATTTAAAAGAAACTAACGATGGAAAATATTTGGTTAACGCGATGTCTGATATGTAGGTGTGTGGATGTATGTATGTATGCACATACATGTGAATTCTTAGGACTAATTAGATTATTTCTGTAGAAAGTTATGTCTGCTAGATCTTATTTAGGGGCATCAGATTAATTCAAATTCAAAAATATTTTATTGATCCCCAGAGGGAAATTAAGTGTTGTTGTAGCTCATACAATTACTTCTTTAAGGAGTTGTTGTAGATCATGATAGCTGTGGACAGGAAGGACTTCCTGTAACGGTCTGTGTTGCAACGAAACTGAAAAAGCCTCCGACTGAAGACACTCTGTTGTTGATGGATAGTCTTGTGAAGAGGATGCTCAGGGTTGTACATATATTTTTTTGATTTTATGAAGACTCTTTCTTTGCATCATCATCTCCAGATGTTCCACAGTAGTGCCAAGAACAGAACCAGCCTTCTTTATCAGGTTGTTTAGCCTTTTTAAGTCCCTGGCTCTGATGCTGCTACCCCAACAGATGATGGCTGAAGAGATTACACTCTCCACAACAGACTTGTAAAAGATTTGCAGCATCTTCCTGCAAACCTTGAAGGACCTAAGCTTCCTCAAGAAGTACAGTCTGCTCTGTCCCTTCTTGTAGACTGCTTGACTGTTGCGCCTCCAGTCCAGTCTGTTGTCCAGGTGAACTCCGAGGTATTTATACTCTTCAAATACCACCACTTCTTCACCCATGATGGAAACAGTGTTTGACTTATCCTTGTTTCTTCTGAAATCTACAACCATCTCCTTTGTTTTGTTCACATTAAAGGGAATAAAAAAAGGGAATTAAGACATATCTTTGTTTGTGTCCCTCCAAAATGTTACCAGAAATAGTTTAAACTTTGTGGTTGAAACAGGACAAAAAAAAGTTCAATGGGTGTGACTACTTTTGCAGGGTATATTAAGTCTCCATCGGTGGTTTGTGTGTGTACCCAGGGGAGGTAGACTTGTTACATGTTGTCAAAATCTGACAGAATGTTAAGCCTCATTTGGAGAGCCTCAAACGCTTGCCATAAAATCATCTCTCATGTCATTAATTAAACCTACGGCAAATATCAACACTCTGCCTTTTCTCAAGGCGCACCACACACCACCTGAGTCCCTCCATTCCTCCATTCAGTCATCACAGACCTGAACTAGTTGCAACCTTTTATTTTGGGTTCACGTTAACCTTCTGTCCTTAAGTCAGTGTATTCATTTCCCACCCATAATGTTGCCAAATCTGTGGAAGGCTCCTAATATGGCAACATATTAATAGGGAAAAAATTTTTAAGCTTTTGTTTTAGCCCTCTGGTGCTTTCAGCCACACGTTATTAAAAGTCAGTGTCCTCAATCAGCAGTGGAATTGATGGAAAATTAAGACGTTAGCGCACAGAAGCAGGTGTTTCCAGACAAAAGAGCAGACTTCATTTACAGCATTACATAGCCACCATCATATGAGCAGAAAAAGGAAAAAAGGTTCATAATGAGAAAACCTGTGCATACCTTTGTACTGCTCTGCTGTCACCCCACTGTGTGTGTGTGTGCGTGTGTGTGTGTGTCAGTGATTTCCTGGGGAGTGGTTGGCGACAGCGTTTTCCCTCCGAGCGTGAGTGAAAGCTAACTAAATGAGGGAACGTGGGGAGCTGCTTTACGGAGCAGGCAGTTAGCATTTTTTCTGCCTCTGTCATGTTGTTAAGGCCTTGCAGAGTGCTACATCAGCACTTTCTTCTCACCACTGGGACTAGTTGTTGTTAGTGCATAGGTGAAGTAAATGCATTATGAATAGCTAATAGCAAGACGCCCACAAAAACCAGAGATATATGCTGATTTTTAGCACGATCAGTTGGTTTGTAATAAGGCAGGCAGAGGTGGAGCGCTGTTGATGTGGGACAGGCTGGAATTGCATTTTATCAGTGCAAAGAAATGTTGGAGATTACTTGTATATCTCCAGAGAAGTTTGAGGAAGATGGACCTGAAAAGTAAAGAGATTTTGGGGGTTACAAAGATTACACAAAAAAAGGGTAATGACGTAAAGTCCTACAGTAATGGTTAGAGGAAGCTATTAGCCGCCTTGTAGTTTAAGATTTGTTCTCCATTGTTTGACAATTATTGCTGCAGGTTTATCATACCAATATGATTTTTATTCAACAGTTTGTCGTATCCTGTCTCTTTATCTCAAACCTCTCATTTCTTTGTCCCTCCTCATTTCTCTTCATCATCCTCCATATATTTTCCTTTCCTTGCTTCTTCTGTCCTCGGTGCTGCTTCCCAGATGTTCTCGTAAGGACCGTTGTGAACGAGCAGCAGAGCCTCAGAGGTTCGCCTCTGACCAGAGACAGTGTGTGGAGCTTACGGTTCAGCCAGGAAATATATCTGTCACCATGTCTGAAGTTCAGGTATGTATGCATTCCATTGGCTCATATCCCAGCTGTGCTTATGTTTTAACCATCAAGCTAAAAGGAAGGAGTGCAAGGAGTATTGCACTCATCCATATATTGACTTCAAGCAGAGCATTTTCTTCCCACTCCTGTTTCAGGTTACAAACAAGATGGTGATTCTCATTAAAGCATCTTTTGATTACATATTTTCCCTCATGATTTGTAGATGACGCATTCTTTTTTAAAATCAAGGTAGAAGATTAGCACTGCTATTTTAGATAGAAAAATTATCCACCAGACGGTTCCTTTAGTTTAAAAGAAAGCTGCAAAGTATCAACACTGAATGGAGAAGAACCCAGAGCACCCAGAGACAAGGACTTGGAACTGAGATTTAGATTTGATTTGAACTTAATAGCAAAAACAAAGGCGTGAGAGGTAAATCAGACTCATGCTGCAAAGAAATGAGACTTCAGATGGACTCAAGGTCTGGGACTTGAGTCTCATAAGCATTCTGCATCTCAGTGCAATCGTAGCAAAATTCAGCCTTCAAGTAAGAAACAGCTCTGACTGTGACCTGAGTATTTTGCTGTTAAAAGGAGCATTTGATTTTTATTACAGGGACATTCTTGGATTGTGTGCTTATAGTAGCTCATAACAATCTGTTTATGTTAGCTGTAGCTCCATAATGATCTCCACTCAGTCTTCTCTCACAATGAAGTCTGCAGTAAATGACTTTAGGGAAAGGGAATGACTTTCATTCTGAAACTGTTTTCCATCACAAAATAAAGCCACTCCCTGTAATGTTCATTCCTACATTGCATCTCACTCTAAATTTTCTAATTTATAACAAGCATCAGAATATGTTTACTGTTTAGACTTTAAACAAAGATTCCAAAAGTAAATTTGGTACATAGTTTTCTAATATTCTTGAAATTATAGTGAATTAGGTTTGGATTTGGAGGCTTTTTTTCTACTCCAAGTTTATATAAAGTAAATGAGTGAATAATTTACACATGGAGATTAACAGCTGTTAACCAAGTCTTTTCAAAGCACTTCATGTCTATCTTAAATATTTGATTTACTGAAATGTTTGTGGGCTGCAAAGGGGCACAGTTGGTAGCATTGTTGCCTTGCAGAAAGAAGATCCTGGGTTTGTTTGTCCTGTATATGTCTCTATGTTGCCCTGCAATGGACTGCCGACCTTGTCCAGGATGTACCCCACCTCTCGCCCGATGGCCACTGGAGATGGGCACCAACCCCCACCCTCTCCAGCACAACGTTGTCGTCTTCTTTTGTTATATTACTGTTTATGTATATGTTTAATTTAAATAACTATTTCTTTTACCAAATCCATATATAGCTATATTTAAATTGTCTTTACTTTGATGCTACATGAATTCCTTACTTTTCTCTGTCTTTATTAATTAAAACACAAACCCTGTCTGTCTTTAAAAGCCCCCATTCTGTCAAAGTCTCCTTAATGTAACCATGTAGGTTTGAGTGATTACATTCCATCGGTTTCAGTCTTCACGTTAACACATGCACATTAACCTCCCAGTATCTGCACACACACCATTCACACAAGCTCTCGCTCTTTTATTCCTGTTCCTGTCATGCATACCCACACCCAAGCCGCACTCCCCTTCTGTACAACTCCCATTAACCCTCATGTCATATCTTATAACAATCCATGTTACACCATGTCCTTCCATTGATCTTGCACTGATCGTCTCGCTCATGCTCTCTCCATAGCTGGTCCTCACGGCTCGTAATGTGCCCGATCTGTCAGCCGAGGTTAACTGCTCCTTCGAGGACTATGTGGAGACAGAGGGACGAATTCAGGATGGACACATCTATTGCTTGTCTCCTTCTGCAAGGGACATCGCCCCCATCACCAGGAACAAAGGTCAGGACTTGAAAAGTCGATAAGTTTGAAGTCATTGGGTAGCAAGGGCGTGGTCGTGGATATGTAGAAATTTCTCTTTCAGTATGTTGGTGATTTTGTTTTAATTTATAGATCATATTTCAATGATTTTATTATGTCTTTCACTAACATATGCTGTGTACCAAGGCTGATTTGTCGAAATGCAATGATCAGAATTATAATTTTTATGTTTTAGAGCTACAGAAAAATAAGATAGAACATGGTTCAGAATAATTATTCGAGCCTTCCTGCAGTGTACGATCACTAAATCTTTATATTAGAAGCAGGGACAACATTACACCATTAATGCATGTTTTATTAACCATTCGCGCGGTTAGGCCTGATAGCATTACTAAAACACCAGAATCTATATCTATTCCCTAGAGAAGACAGTAGATCCTTAGCTTAAATCTGAGCTTTCCAAAAGGCTGCCAACCTTTCCCAATGTCAGCATGTTCAAAAGAATAAAACAGAACAACTTTTTCAGTTTTCAGTTCAACCTTTCTGTTATCTACTGGAAGTGCTGCTCTCTCTCGCCGTATCGATAAACCTCAGATATCTCTAGGTGTTGAAATAAAAATACAGGTTCGTTCTAAATATAGCTTTTTACATTGCTGTGCTTCCTTTGACTCCGTCTGATTGAAACTGGCTAATTTTAGTCTAATTCCTTCGGTAACAACTTCTACACTGAAGAGATGCTGGTCGTTTAAGTTCTTGGGTGAGGTATGTTCACTGTAAAAATATCAAATTAGTCCATTTCCGGCCGGCTGGTCACTGATGTGGGGCTATTCTGGTCACAAACTGATTTCTGAGTGCATCTCTACTCGTGCTTCTTCTCATAATGGATTTTATTATGATTTGCTTCTCTTGGAGTGGAGAATGTTAAATTCAGCAGTTGCAGTCGATTCCTTATTAGAAGCTCTGGTTAACACAAATATATGTTGGTCCCTCCCTCATAAAATAACACACAATTCCACATTCATGTACTGAAAATAGAAAGGCTTTTGAAATCCTTATGTCAGTTTCAGTTTGGCTTTCTTCGTGTCTAAATGACTGCTTTTCTTGGTAACTTCTTTTCAAAGCAGCAACTTCAGTTTAGTTTACCATCACAGATAAAAATAACCTCATCTTTATATGTTTATTTCTTTCACAGAAATTATGCACTGGTTTCATGTCCAATTTTGTCACACAAACCAAAGTTTAATCTTGCATCGTATTCATATTCAAAGCATTAAAAACATGTCAGACTGGTGTGCGTCGGTATTCTTTAAAGAGACAACTCAGAAGTTGTTCAGCCCATTATGTCCTGTTATGAGTACTCATCATTGGTGCCATCCGAATACTGATTTGAGCTATTTTTAAAGTCACCCTACTGTGGAGAAGTGGGATGTGTGTTGCTATGTTACAGGGTGTGTGTAATCTTTTCAGATTGTACTGGATCTGTGCTGAATGTGTACAAAAAAATGCACCAACCTATTTTTTGTTGTTCTTAAATGATTGTGTGACTGTTTAGTAATTAAAGATTAATCGTTTATAACATCTTGAAAGAGAGAGAGAACATTCTGAATAGATTCTAATATATTTACCTTTGAATGTCTTGCAGGTGACAAGCGGGTGGTAAAGCTCTACCTCAAGTCTAAGGAGACAGGCAAAAAGTTTGCCAGTGTGGACTTTGTCTTCTACAATTGCAGCGTCCACCAATCGTAAGTCGGATTGTTTAAGTAATCTTACCAAATGTTGATCATTTTTGCCTTGAAAAACTATTTATATTGTTTTTTTAAAATCCAAATCCCATGTTACAATTTGATTTTATGTGATAGCCCAACAAAAATCAGTTCTTAATTACAAAGCGGAAAGACACTTGGTTTTCAATATTGTATTACGAATAAAAATCTAAACATTGTGGCATGTATTTGTGTTCGGTCTCCATTAGTCAATATTTGTTGAACCACATTTCACTGCAGTTACAGCTGAAGGTTTTTTGGGCTATGTCTCCAATGTTGAACATCTACGTTGGACACTGACCCATTCTTCTTTGCGGAAAAAATCAAACAAACTCATGTTCAGTCAGATTAGATGAGGTGTGTTAGAGGAGCAACTATCTTTATACTTCTCCCCATTTACTTTGACCAGCTTCCCTGTCTGTGATCAAGAAAAGGATCACCATAGCATGATGCTGCCACCGCCATGGGGGTGGTTTGGTTATGGTGATGTGCATGCATCGTTAGTCTTCTAACACTCAAAAGTTTGCATATAGGCCAATCATTCAATTTCGATCTCATCTGATCAGAATACCCTTGTCACATATTTGTTGTTTTCCGTACACGACTCATGGCGAACAGCAACAAACCTCTGAAGCCTGAGGAATAGCTACGCACAGGACCTAATTTACTAATAAGGTCACCTAGGAAGGCAAGCAGTTGCACTAAACAGGGTTCCTATGGTGTGTGGAAAAATATTTAGATTTCTAGTCTTTATTTTCTTCCATGATCTGAAAGTTGTCCTTCCATCTTTATGTACTTGGATTTTTCTCCCGCTCCCCTTTTTTCTTTCCATCCTAGTTTACAACATTGTGTCCTGCCTTGGTTTTTACCTCTTTACGTCTCTTCTTTTCTTTTTCCTCCTCTTCTTCTTTCTTTGAGTTCTTTATTCATTTCATGTTTGTATCCTTGCTTCCTTCATTTTGTCCTTGTTTTGTTCTTTCAATGTATCCATCTTTCTTTACCCCTGTCCATCCTTCCTTCCCTGTCTTCTCTTCTCCATCCTTATATCCTTTCTTTTATTTCTATACTTGTGTCCGTCCTTCCTACCTTCCATTCCCCCTCCTTACTATCTCCTCCATCCTATCCTTTGTCCTTCTAGCCTGCATCCTACCTCATGTTCTCTTTTATTACCTATGTCCCATATATGTCATTTGTTAATTTCCTTCTTTCGTCTTTCTTTCTTCTATTGCCCTCTGTAGTAACATTTACCATAAATCTGTAGTAAACTTCAGTATTTCCTATTTCAAGGGGAACACAAAGGAAAATAGAGCCTGGAAATGTTTTAAATTGTTACATAAAAAATTTGTTGGAGCCCTATTGAATTGAATTTGGGATATCCGGGCTAAATACAATTATATACTTATGTCTGTTTCTCTACTAGGTAAACTATATTAAAGATTGTAATGCAAAGAAAACACAAGGGGGATTGACTTAGCTGTTTTTGTTTCGTTATTCTGGGAGATGCTTCTTTCTCCTGTCTCCCTATTTGCTTTCTCATGTAACGACAAAAAACTAAATGCTTTTTATCATTGCCCACAAAACGTTCTAATGATTCATCAATGATTTATTCATTAAAATGTGGTCTGTTGTAATTCCTCTCTGTAACTGATTCTAACCTCATTTTCTTAATTTAAAAATATAGACTTGGTTTTTTGAGCTTGTGGATTTGCTGTCTTGCATCTATTTAGATTGAAAACAAAAGATGCTGCAGCACTCGGTTATTGTGAATAAAACCTTATGTCCTTTTAAATAACTTTGCAAGATTGCATGCCCTCAATTCAGTGCCTTTTAAAATCCTCCCCCTATACAGCCACACCCCAGCGTTTGCTCTTAGATGGCCATAATGCACCCCACCATGGTAAAAGAATCCTCCAGTTCCTCGACCCCACCCCACACAATATCATCCCTCCTGTCAATCCGTGGCTGATCCAGGGTGGCTAAAAACGTCTGGTGGGGTATTAGCCTTGGGGCAGCAGATGGCTCAGAGGCCCCTTGGGTGCAGGCAGGGCTCCGCTCTGGCTTCCCCCTGGATGCTGGATGAACCTCCTTCGAGTATTGTTCACAAACACACAGCGGCATAGACACATGCATTTACAACCGCACCTTTCCCCACTGTGTTACTTAGCACTAACTGATGCTGTGCATGTCTTAGACACCTAATCTGTTATTGTGACCTTTAACCCAGTCGCCCCACTTCCCTGCTCTTGTAGACAAATCCTTTGTCTCAGAAAGATGATTAGCTCAGCTGGTTAAGGGTGTGGTGGTTTATGGTGTCAGATCATCGTTAAATTATCTCCCATGAGGACCTCATGGTGTTTGTTCTACCTCTTGAATACTTTATTTAAACCATCTAGAATACCTCTCATGTCTGATTGAAACCCTATGATTGTATATACCCAATTGTTTGAATATAAATCATATAAATAAAAATATTGTCCTCAAGTCTCTTAAATTCTCTCTAACAATAAAGAAATTTTGAGTTGCACATTAGAAGACATTCCCCCAATGAACTCTGATATTATACGCTCCCTGCGCTGATCTAATACAACCTCTGAGTGATGTAATGGACGTGTTTAATGAAGTTACAGACAGGCCACGTCGCGTCTTCTCCAGTAACTCTGATGGTGAAGTGAGATGCGAAGATAAGAACCCCATTTGGAGCTGGCACTCTGTCCTGCAACATGCAGAGGCTACCAGGCCTTGGGAGTGTGGAGTCTCATGAGATCCGACTGGTAATGGTATTGCGATAATGGCTGCGTAACCACATGCACCGCATTATTTCTAGAATGCTCTGTTATTCCTGACAGAGCTAAGGTTGCACTTAAAGTAATTATACTCAAAATACTGAAGACTTTCAATTTGTAAAGGTGAAGTCTTCCTTGAAAGGTGTTAAAACCCTATTTCTAGCTGGAAATGGATCAGGACATTTCATCAGGCATGGGCCTGTAGGAGTTTTTACCAATATTATAACCTTGAGTGATATCAGGTTGTTAACACGAAAACTTTAAATAAAACCTATAGCATAACCTAATTGCTTTTATTTAACCAGGAAGGCAACAGTTATTTCCAGTGCTGCAAAAATATTAAAAAAATATTAGTTATAGATTATTGTAACTTATATAAGCCTAACTCTAGCAATTATGACTCTAACACTAAAATATATAACATTTGTTTTTATTTGGATTTGACATGCTGTATAACCAGGGCTGTACGTTAACTTTTTTAGCTTGTAGCACTGGTGCTACAGATTGCTGTATCCAAGCATATTTGTAGAAAGTTAAGTTGAAGGAATACCACAAGGACTAAGACTAGAGTAAGGGCATCAAGAGCCGCTATACACTGATGAATCGTACACATGGACTACAAATATTTAATTTCACATGTTCCGAACCATAGAGAACATCTTTTTAGTGTACTTCATGCTTCCTTCTGCTGACAAACTTTATTGAGATGCTGATTCTATTTTCCAACAGGATTAGGGTACCGAAGGTACCAAAAGCTCCTACAATGACCATGGTGTTACTGTGCTTAATTGACCTACAAACTCGCCTGACCTGAACCATGGGGTTGTGTCAAGAGGAAGATGAGAGAGAATCAGATCCAACAACCAACCTCAACCTCATAACAGCCATGCCGCTTTTAGCTTGCCATTTGTAGTTTTACATGAAGAGAAATGGGTGGGTCTTGGTTAGTTTTCACTTCATGACCGCCCCCGCTTTTCCTAACAGCCCATATTTTTCTCAGACATCCAAATTTGTCTTTTTTGAAGGGAGAAGTGTAGCACCTTTGTGTCTTCCAGCTCAGCAACAGGTGGAAGATGGATAGTGCTATGCAAATCTGCAAGCATTTACTTTTGTAACTCATTTTAAGGACTTTAAATTGTCAGTATGGTAGAAATATTTAATTGAAATTGTAACATTTTAAAGCTTTGGTATACTTTGATATTAGAAAGAAGCCATTATTTCTGTATCATTCACGTTTTAAGTTGCATACTGTGTAGTATGGGTTTTTCTGATGCCCAATCCCTGAATCCTCCTAAACACATGCCCCTCCTCCTTATTTACTCAATAGATTACATCGTGGCCCTGTTCCTTAAAAAATGCCATATATTTGCATAGTTGTATTAATCTAATTAGAATCCCCAGAGTTTAAGTTTAAGGGTTGCTGAGATTGAAATAGAAAATCACCCACGGCCATGATTACTGCTTAATTAAATATTTCCATATGCTTTCTTTTTTTCATTCCACATCCTCGTGTTTAATAAAGATGGAGAGTCTGGAAATGATTTGAAGCTTAAGCGTATGCATGAGGTCATTTGAACCACCTCTCCTTGCTGTGGTCAGTGTGATTTAGACAGAGATTAGATCATTTGTGATTTAGTGGTCCCCAGAACAACTCAATTCAAAGATCAGCTTTTTGGTTCGAAGATATTTAAAAAGATGAGCAGAAAAGGCTTAAGAACTATTAATTTTCTTCCAAGCTGAACTCATACATGCAGTACTGCCATTTTGTGAATGAATAGTAGGTCCTAGGGTTTTTTGTTGTTGTTATTTAAATATAACCCGTCAAATTTTAGGAGATCCACTAATCAAATTGATATACAATTCCTCCGTTAAATAATTCAACTCCTTGCCTTTGAAGTGAAGAGTAGTCAATAAATAAGTAATTTTGCCTCGTGCAGGAGAGTCAGACGAGCCTCATTGGAGGACAGCTTGTATTTAGCCTCCCAAACTGACCAAACAGACACAAGCAGGGGATCAGTCTATTGTGTTTGGCCTTGAAGAAAGACTTCTAGTGTATCTTGATTAGCATCTGAATATGAAAGGCTTAAATTAACAATGCTAGCGTAGACATACAGGGAGCATGTCTCCAGCTGCTTAAAGCCTCAGACTGGCTGCAGGCAACGGTAAAGTACATGAAGGAGCAATAAGGCGGATGCTGGGGTGTGTGTGTGTGTGTGTGTGTGTGTGTGTCTGAAAAATAGAACCTGCCCTTGATAAAGAGAATGAAACACCCTCCAATGGCACTGGGTGGGCTTTTTCTGACAAGGGGTGCACCCAGGCTGTAATGGAGACTTTGAGATCCAACGGCAGCTCGTGACATGGAGCCCAGAGTTCGAAGAGTGAGCTGTAGGGGGTTGCTGCCGCCAGCCTTGAATTGGGCGCATAATGGAACCTTCTTTTATTTCAAAGTTCATGCTTATAAAAGTAGAAAGAAACAAAGGCAGTTACCTGCTGATATTTTTCTCATTATTTCAAAGGCATTGCTAGACTAACAAGCTTGATTTGACATGAATAAAAGATGTAAGATTGATAAAAATGGTTATCAGGGTAATGCGACAGATGTGATGACTGATGTGGGCTGCTAACTATACATTGTACTGTTCGCTGTTTGATTCGTGTTACCTGCTGTGTTAAGGTGGTGTTGAAGTGTATTTTGATGAAGGTTGATTTGCTGAACCAAGGTCTTTGACATTCAGAATTGTGATCGTTTCTGTTTGAACAGTCACTAACGAGCATTACAATGAACCCAGCTAACTTACCTGATGTCCACTTGTTTTGCCTCAGTCATTTCTAGGAGTTTAACAATACAAGTTGCTCAAGAGCAGTGTTGCCATCTTAGTGAATTGGTTGCTATTCTTGTCAACTTTTCAAAAAAGCAACTTCTGACAAATCCAGTAATTTGTTCTGGTGTTATCGGAGACCCTGATTAATTGCACATATCCTGCATACTGTTCTCAATGAGTAGCTGATGTTTGCATTGGCCCTTCCACCATCTCAAAGCAACAGCAGCAGAGTCCTCTCGCAGCAGTCATCCACACCTTCAGTCCAAACAGGAGGTTATCTTTTTTTGGTCCATTGAGATTCTGAACAGAGATAACAAACAAAACATTTTTTAAACGTTGCTTAAAAATGTTAATGTTTTACTGTTGCATGTTCAGATTACCCAGTGTTAAAAAATGGTATTGTAAAATAAAGATAAAAAAAAGGACTAATTATTAAGTAAGTAATGTTTAACTTTTGGAAGCTAGTTAAAGATGGAGAGTTGGTAACACAACAATATAAAAAAAGAGACTATAAAAGGATCTATTAAGCTTAGCTTTTAAGTTGATAATTGTTGTTTTTTGTTTTTCATTTTTCTTTTAGGTATTAGTTTTAGCAAGTACTGTATGATCTATTTGTGTAACTTGTTTGCTTCTTTAGGTATTTATATTTGAGCAAGTATAGTATCCATTTTGTTTTTGTTATCTTTCTTTCCTGCTAATATTTGGGCTTTTATGTTTTTAGTAGTCTTAGTGTTCTTAAGTTTCTTTTATTTTCGTCTCAAATTATATAACTGTTCTATCTTTTTAATGTTTACTCACTTATACTGGTATTTTCCAATATCTTCTTTGTTTGATTTTACCTAATGTAAAATACTTATTGATAGACTTGTCTGTATGGAAATTGCTTTATGAATTATTAACAGTAGTATTAGTTTTTTTCTTTTTACCCTAATTGATTTTGATTACAATTTTACTGCAACTTGAGTTTTAAATATGTAGCAAGTATATAATAATTTAGTCAAGGTTTGGGCTAAAACCAGAGTGTCAGAGATGTCAATTTAGCTACCCTGTTGTTATATTTAGACAGTTTTCAGACCTTTACAGTAAATATTTTTTCGAAAAAGCAACTAGTGATAAGTCTAGCGACTATTTCTGTTTTTAACGAAGCCTGTCTGACTCTGACATGTAAGAAAATTCTCACAAACTGGGCCCATTGTGGTGGTTCTGCCTGGTTAATCACCACATTAAAACAAATTGATACATTTCTATTGTCTCTTTTTGCCACAGCTAGATTGTTAATTTGCATGCAAAAAAAAGTTTGACCACAAACTCTCCTTTGGGTGACTTGGTCTGGTTTGTGATGTGGTGATACAGTTCATCTCACCTAAAGTGTTCATCACACTTACTTGCAAATAGCAAATTATGCAAATTAGATTATGACATCATATAGTGGTTTTTAGGTTTGCCAATGTCTATTTTTCTGAGTGAGGAGTGTTCCGCAACATGGCTAGCATATTGCGGGACACATTTTACTTTGTCGAGAAATATGGTGGAGTTTGATTTCCTTGGGATCTCAGTACTTTCCTGGTAATGTTCTAATTTGTTCTGTATTGACCAGCCATCTGCGGTTTCTCATCTGTTCTTTCAGGACCGATCACTTGACTAAAATCCCAGCTCTGACTTTAAATCTGAGCACTGCATGCTAACCTAGCATAGCCTAATCGCTTTCCCTCCATTTGTTGGCAACGTTGACAAATCTCCTCTTTGCTCTTGTGTGGTATTAAGAGGCCTGTTATTTCCTTAGCTGCACATCTTTTATTCTAAATGGACAGCTTCTGTCAGCACAATGCTAAATTGGTCAATTAAAGCGGCAGTGGGATTGAATTAAGCTCCAGCCTCTGATCTCGTTCAAAAGAAGGGGGTTTCTGGGCTGGAAATGATCACTTAAAGTGTGCACCTAACAAACGAGCGGCCCTAATTGATCCAAATGAATCCACGTCAGGGTATGATGGATTCATACGTGGGCTCCATCTCAGAGCTCAAGAGTTAAAGCCCTCATTTTTCATGCGGATAAGGAAAAGGAATGCTGGTATTTTACATAGGGCTAAAACACACTCTAGAGCTTGTCAGGAGGGTGAGTTTGCTTTTTTTCCAGACAGATCCACACAAATCTACACTTGGCAGATATGGTGGAATACGAAGCATCCTGCTCACTAGCTTAGCTTTATTAAATGCAGTATTTCATTGTTAGCCCAATAAACCATATGCTGACACAAATCCCTTGCTAAATAAGGCTCAGAGATGAAACTCTGAAACTCAAATGTGTAAATTGCCCTTTAGTAAGCTTTGCAATAGCATGAGGCTGGTTTATTTGCTAACAAGTAATGCTTTTATTAGAGTATGCTGCACACTAAGAATTGATCTCCCCTTGTTTAAGAAACTGCATACATAAACCTTTGTGACTCTCTTCTTTGGGTTTTCTTTAGATATGAGAGTGCACATATAGATTCATAATCACCTTCAGATATCCAAACGTATGTTTCATCTCTCTCCCATGAGACAGCCACCTCTCCACCCCCTCTCTCACATGATACCTGGTATAAATACCTCTGTAAGGGAAATCCACCTGCTTTTGATGTCTCTCTTTTCGCCTCTCCTTTCTCTCGTCTTTCTCTTTCTGCTGGTCTATCGGCACTTTGCCTCAGCCAAAGCAGGTGAATTAAAAACGGTGGAGGGCTCTTAGCCCCTTGGATGAAAGAGAGCTTTAGAGAAGGAACAGGGGGGACAAAGCAAATGGAGGGGTTGTGAATACAGAGCGTAGTAGAGATGGTGAAACATAAGTGAAGGTTCACTACTGAGTGGATAAAAAGTATGTAACAAGAGAGTAACAGTATGCAGAGAGTTGGATGACAGTTGGAGAAGTCTGTGAATGTGTAGAAGGTGAAAGCAATGGAAAGTTCAAGCATGCTGATGAATGAGAGGGAGGTTGAGTCAGGTTTTAAGTCTAAAGCTTGGGGAATGAAAGATGAAATGGAACAAATCATTTCACAGGTTGATCGCCTAGTAAAATAACCTTGAGTAGAAACACGGTACCTCTTAACCTTACTTATCTTTTAAACAAAATATAAAGTCGTATACTGTGTGATATAAGGCTATTTCAAAAGACAATGTCGGCATCAGTGAGCTTTTTGGTTATTCATAAGTGCTCAGCCTGTGGCAGCAATATGCCGCGATCAGGTGTTTATCACAAAAGATTACGTGATGGCGCGATAAAGGGGGAGGGGTCTGGGGTCTGTGCTGTCGAGGTGCAGGGTTGCGTATAAATTATGATATGGAAGAGAGCTTGGATTTTACTTGTTTTTTATCACGATTGAAGCCCTGCTCCTCAGTTCTTTTTGCGAGCCGCTCCAAAAGGTGGCTGTCCTTCCCAGTCCCCGTAAACTGTGTAGCAATCTGGTCATCAGCTCTTAAGGCCAGAAGCTCCTGGACCTCTGCATCACTCCAGTTTGCTATTTCAGCTGATACAATTTACTATTGCACTATACAATTTACTAATTTACATTCATGCTAAATGAACTCCCCATTTTCACTTACATTCTAAATACTGTTGCTGGCCGGGGCTCAGCATACATTCCACACATCATCATGACATCACCCTCTGTTGCGACAAGGCGTGATCTTTATAAGTCCAGCGTTGCGGCAATATTGCGGTAATATTAAAATCAAGCTTGCTGGCACGAATGCTGCACTATTTGCGCATCACCATGCCACCACAGCGCATTCATAAGACCCACAGTGCTGGCAATATTACCCTAATATGCTGCCATGGTGTGTTTTTGAAAACACCTTTAAGTTTTCTGAGAGCCCATTCCTAGTCCAGTGTGCCTCTTTGTATGTAAAACTACAGAAATGTAAATCTTTGCAGATTTCCTTTCTACACCATCAAAATATGTTTTGTGACCAGAAGTATTTCCTAAAATGTGAAGTAGTCTTAAATTCTTTTGTAAGCCTGGTAAAAATGTTGAGTAAGAAAGTTTGCACAGCAACAGGTGGGGGTGGGGTGCTGTGCTACTCTACGCTCCATGCAGCTGTGGTCAGTCTGGTACTTTCATCTGTGTCTTTTTAAATGAACCTCAGACTATAAGAACAAATGTTAGTTGTTGTAAAACTGTAACTGTTTTTAAACCAGTTTATACCTTGTTACCTGTGCATGCCAGGCTGATAGTTAGGCTTTTATAAGCACAATTTGTTATTACCTTCTTCTTTCCACATGCCATATTCGTAAAGATGTAGAAATGTTTCACAAAAAACAAACAAAAAAAACAATAAAAAATATGTTGACAAGATTTAACATAAAAGTGTTATAAGCTGTTAAAAAAGCATCAAACTTCGCTAAAATTTCCCATGGTCTCCTCTAATCTGTTTTCAGCTGCCTTTCCTGTGTGAATGGCTCCTTCCCATGCCACTGGTGCAAATACCGCCACATGTGCACCCAAAACGCCAACGATTGCTCTTTCCAGGAGGGACGTGTCAACAATTCTGAGGTAAGACCCTCTTGTACTTTGCCGCAGTCAGCAGCACCCATTTTTCTTTAGCACTGCTTTTAAAAGAAATAACTGAAAAAATTGAACATTTATTCCAAAATGTATTAATAATAAATATACCACATATAGTAACAAACACAGATTTGAGTTCATCTGCACACTTACCCCTCCATCATGTGCGCCTTTTGCCTTGGGGTTTCCTCCCACCGTCCTGCTGTGTGTCTGCTGTATGTATGTGTAATATTGGCTTTTGGCACAGTGACAACAGCTTGTGTACTGTGCAGCAATAATTCTGTCGTGGCCCATAAGGCCATAAACAGGCTGGGATGAATGACTTTCTATGGAAATACTGCCTTGTTCTTACAAAGCCAAATGCTACATTAGCATAAAAGCTAATATTAATCGTGCCAAGTTGCAGTGACTGCAGGCGTCATGTAAGGCATAGCAACCATTTGTCAAGTGCTGTAGTACATGCTGGGCTGTACACCGACCTGGTTTTACTGTATGTTGCTGTTCTTTATCAACACCCTCAGCAGAGACGGGTGCAAAGTTTAACAGATGTTATGAAATTCATATCTTCAAAATGGACTTAAGGATTTGAATCAGTATTACTCCCCAGTGACCGACGGCTATACCTGTGCTTTATCTTTCTCAGGCCTTATACACACATAGAACTATTCATCCCCGTCTCTTTATGTTTCTGGTCCAGCTCTCTGTGTTATCTACATGCAGATTAAAGCCCTCCCTCAGTCATTTGTCGGCAGAGTCCGAATAACTGGCCTTTATTAATTGCTCAGCCTTGTAACGTATTGCTTTCTTCTTTATCTCGTCTCTCAACTGAAGCTATTGCTGAATCCTAAACACAAGCTTGCTAAATCACAGCCTCTGTACCCAGTGGTAACTGAGACATGGACCCAGGCTTCGAGTCTCATGGGGTCAGAGTTGTTGGGTTAGGGTGCACATTTAGAGCACTGGTTTGCGCATTCTGAACAGAGTAAAGGCTGAGCAACAGCACAAGCATAAACACACATGGTTCTTACACTGTCTGGAAATTTCATTGCCGTATTTTACTTTTTTCCCCTTGTGCCCTTTATTTATTTCCGTCTTTGTGTCAGACAGGAAGAGGGTTCTTCCTTCCTTCCTTCCTTCCTTCCTTCCTTCCTTCCTTCCTTCCTTCCTTCCTTCCTTCCTTCCTTCCTTCCTTCCTTCCTTCCTTCCTTCCTTCCTTCCTTCCTCTCCTTTTCTGAATTTTGTATATGAAGAATACATGGGAACTCTGTAAATAGGAACTATGCCATCATTACTTTGTTTCTTTGTAATAATACCATATCTGTTCAATCACCTGCTGGAGTTTTAGACTAGAGTGGTTTTACAGGGGAGTACGCTCAAAATATTCTGATGCGTCAATCACAATTGTGATGCCGATTTCTGATTTGCAGTTTTTGTAAAGTGTCAACCTGCCTGAATAAGTTAGCTCTTTAAGAACTATAATTACAACATTCAGTTTTGTTCACTTGCTTGTTGATAGGGATCATTAATTGAGTTTCAACCTTCCTGTTATTTCCTGAAAGCCTCCCTTTCTCTGTCGCTAAGAACAAAACGCAAAGGCATCTATGTGCAACATGCAATAACATTTGTTTTTTCACTTTAAACTACTCAATATAAATGTCAGTTATTCCTTAAAATCCAGGAATAATTTTCAGGAGTTCTAGCATAAGGGTACGTACATAAGTATAAAGTCATCATATCAATAGAGATGAGAAACATGAAAAGCTGATAAAGAGATTAAAGCGGAGGATGAAGGCAGTTATAGACCGACTAGCTGACAGTTGGATGTGGACGCAGAGACCTGTCCCACCACCTCATCTCCCTAAGAAGCCATCAACCACATGCTCCGATAAAGTCCATCATTTGCTCTCTCTCTCACAGACACACACACACACCTTCTATGCTTTGTGTCTTCCATGCACAAAAGTGTAAACAATCTCACAGTAAATTGCATATACACATGCACACACACATACTCACTCATGCACCAAGTCATTTATCATCCTTCTCTTAGCTGCCATATCCATTAGTTGTGCCCTCAGTGCTTCAACAAGAAATGCTATTGCTGAAAGCTTGGCTTATCCTCTTCCTCCTCCTGCTCTTCTCCAGCTCCTCTCTAGGGCAGGGCCCATTTCTCCCCACCTCATCCTTCAACACTTTGATGCTCAGTCACCTCATCTTTCTCTCATTCTTCTTCCTTTTTGTGTTCCATTCTCTGTTTTTTTTTTATTTGTATTATGAAGGAAAGGACAAATGGAGCAAAAATGTGCCTTTGTGTTTTTTTAGCACTCTGGCATTTTTCCTTCCTGCTCGAAGAGTAGAAGCAGGACGTTTTCACAAGTGCTGTTCACATACAGGTACATAAAAAATTTAATAATAAAAAGTTAATTTAGCTTTGTTAAGTTCAGTTAAAAATAAAACTGTCAGAGTAAATAGATTCACACACCAGGATGTATTTCAAGTCTATACTTCTGTTAATTTCATTGAATATGGCTTACATCTGTTAAATATCAGCCTTCAAGTGTCTGCATTGTTGGCTATAGTGTTTCTTATCTTTCTCTTGACAATACTCAGGTCAGGCAAGTTTGCTGGCCAATCAAGCACAGAAATGCCTTTGTCTTTAAATGAGATATTGGTACTTTTGGCCTTGTGGCCAGGTTCCCAAGTTTCACTGCTTCTTATTTTCTGTTTAGTTCGAAAGTAACTTTTATGCATGTAATGGGAATTTTGCAATTCCAGCCGTAGTCCATTCTTTCAGTACATTTGGCTCCCAATCCTCTCTAGGCTGCAGTTACCACTGTTGTGATTTAACACCGTTTAACATTGTTTGCCCTTTTTACAGCTAAAATAGGAAGAAAAGGTCCAGACGGGCATTTTAAGGTTTAGGTCTGACAGGGTTTCTCAGTTTCCCCGGTGAACTGTAACCCCACCCAGTGTTGCATCATTGAATTACAGGCATATAATTAAGGCAAAAGCTCAAAAACGTATTTTTTTAATAGCACTGACCCATATCAATAACGAATTGGAACAGATTGGATCGGATCGTTATAATCGATTCTAACTCTTGAGAATCGGAATCGAATCAATTCTTGAAATTTGAATCCATTCCCAGCTCTAGTAGCCCATAACACAATGCTTCTGTTAAAAAAAGAGAAAAAAATTTTCTTATTCGATTGTTGGGAGATACTAAATTTTTTGAATAGTTTTAACTAGGGCTGCACGACCTCCGGGAATTAAGTGCCAAATTGAATCCAATCTAGCTTTGACATTTGACAGGCTAACGTACCAAATACATTATCAGTATGTCGATCGTAAATGTCGGACACTTGCAGAGTCATTTCTATCAATTGTGTCCAAGAAATTTGTTGCGACTAGACAAAACAGTTAAGATGGAAGAATGAAGCTACCAGATGAATTATGAGCCTAATCAGCGTTTGCGCTCCTTCGTTTTGCTTTTATTCAAACATTTGCTTAGAAGCATTGTATTTTGGTGTAAATATTTGAAATACAAAAGTAACTCGTCCAAAATCTTTGTTGTTAATATTATGTAGCTTTAACTCATCTTTGTTTTATGTCCTTTTTTGAAATTGTTTATGCATTGCTGATTTGCACCCCCCACTCTGCCACTAGAACAGCAATAATAATAATAATAAAAAGGTTTATTTATGGTTTTGTAAACAGATTTTGTCTAAAGACAGACGGGGAACAGTGGGAAAGTCATAGCTTGACAGAGTAAGCAGGGAGAAAATATGTATAATGAGTGACATTTTCAAATCAAATATGCATGAATCAACAAAGCCTCCAAATGGCAGAACAAACAAATTCTTGAATTAAGGAGCAACGAGGCGGAAAATTGCAAGAGAGGAATTAAACTTGCTTTATCATAAAAACAAATAACCTGGAGGGAGACTTAAGGAAGAGAATGAAGGACTCAACCTGTTGATTTCTTTTCTTCTATTGTGTTTTTGTCTTTCTCCTCTTTACCTCCTTTCAGTTTTGTTCCTTGATTGCCATCTCGTACTCAACTTTTCCCCTCTTTACAACCCTAGAGCTTTATCTGAGCCAACGTGTTGATGAGTGCCAGGCAAAGTTCAGCCTTGCTGGGCCCGGCTATCCTAAGACATGCTTACGTGTTTGTTTTGCTGAAAAGCAAAGCTCAAGTCTCACTAGAGCAATCAAGGCGCCGGATAACTTGATTGAGAATTGTAATGAAGGCTGCACCATGTTTTTTTCTCTCGCCTTTATCTCTGTTGTCACTCTGTGACAACAAAGGTATCCTCTGTGAAGAATGTTTTTAAGGAGAATGTAAGTCTTTCCAAATTTCCATTAACTTTAAAATATATCCACTTTATTGCGCGAAAAATGCTTACATTTAGAGAGGACTTTTTTATTTTCTGTTTTTTTTACTCCATTGTTTCAAATTTAAACTTATAAAGCAATTGCCGATTTGCTCAATTGTGCTGTATTTTCTGCCGTGTCCCATTTCTTTCCCTTGCCTTTTAAAAGTCACTGATCAGCCATCACATTTGTGACAACTCGCCTGACATCGAGCAGATCTCTCCCCCCCCCCCCTTTTGCTACCACAACAGCCCTGTTAGGTCAGGGCATGAACAAACCAAAGAACACCTGAGGTGTGCCATTAGACACCATTGGTTCTCTTTCTGGACGTTGTTATTGTTCTGGAAAAGTGTATGTGAAACATTGCTGTTGCAAATTGTAAGGTATCACCTCTGTTTTGTTAAATAAATTCAACAATAGACAATCCATGACATACTTCTAGAAAAGGGCTACAAAGCCATTTGATGGTTTTTGGGACTTCCAAATAGTGGCCAGCCTACCAAAACTACAACTCATTTCAAGAGGTTTTAGAAGAACCTATAACAACCGGCAGTGCACTGGAAAAAAGTCTCTGGACTGATGAGACAAAAGTAGATCTTTTAGACATTGTGCTAGCAGCTTACATCTGGGGAAAAGAACAGGGCACATCAGAAAAGTGCAACATACTTACAGTAAAAAATGCTGGCAGTGGTTATAAGGTCTGGAGACGATTTGCTGCTTTAGAACCATAATGTAATTGATGATCCATGAATTCTGCTGTTTAGCAGAAAATCCTGTTGGAGAATGTCTTCCCAAGCACTAGCTCAGCTGGTTTGGGCAGCAAGACTATGACCTAAAGCACACAAACAAGTTTAACTCTAAGTTGTAACAACATATATATAAAATAAGGTATTGGAGTGACCTAATTAAAGTCTGAACTTTAATCTCATTTGGGTGCTTTGAGCTGACTCGGATCAGAAACGGGTCATTCAAAAAGCCTGAGTTAAAACAGCTGTGCAAAGAAAAGTGGGTTACAATTCATCCACAGGGATGTATTAATTGTAATATATTCCCATCATAATTCATTACCAGTTATCACAAACATTTGATGGCAGATTTTACTACAAAGCACATGCAGTTATAAAGTTTAGGAAACAAATACTTGGGCCTGATAAGTATCGATAGTTATTTCCCTTAATAAATGAATTCATTATTTTGTATTTGCTCAGGATTTTTTCAAAAAACATTGTTTGCTTTGAAAACTCAAGGTAAATAAGCAACAACTGAAAAAAATCTGGGGATAATACTTCACACTGTACTGTATGTTATATTATGTCTGGATGATAATTCAATAACAATATAAATCGATCGATTGAAGGGAAAAAAAAGGGCTGATAAATGGTTCAATAAAAAAACTTTTCCTTTTCCATTGTAGCCTATCAGGTAGCTTAATGCTACAGTCATTACTTACTCCTAACCAATCACAAACGCAGACCCGGGCACGCTCATTCACCAAGCACTCTCTCCTTTTAAACCACAAAGGAGAGCAAATGGTTTGAACTGCAAAAGATGTCACAGCGAGGAGCCGAGCAGGAAATTGTCCCCCAAAAATTATTTTAGTAGTTCACCAAGAAGGTACATGTTGCGTCCCGTTTTTAAGGGCACCACACTCCCAGGGCCATGCTGCTAACAACTCCCGTGGCTTTAAATATGTCCACCAGGTTCTCCACCATGTTCTAAGAAGCAAAAACTCTTTCAAAAATAAAAAGAGGTGTGGAGAGACCTGCTAGCTTCAGCACTCAGTCCCTGGACTCGGGGCGTCGTCTGCACTTTACCTGCTGTACTGAATTAGAATCTGCTTTATTGGACCAGTTTTTACACACAAACCAAACCAAATGTCTGACCCATCAATATAATAACGTGTCATAAAAGGTTTTAAAGGATATAAAAAAGCATCAAGATAAGCCTTCAATTTAAATTACTAAAATAATTTCAAAACTGTAATCAATAATATAATGGTTATTAACATTAGTCTTTTCTTTGTCAGTATTTGTATGGGATCATGTCTCTTAACTTTGTTTTTGTTTCTCACAAACTTTCAATTATGGTAAAAAAGGTGTTTGAATAAAGGGCTGAATTGAATTATTTATTAAAATAGTTCATTAAGGAATAACAAAAGGACCAGGGCTGCACTTAAAACACATTTTCTCCATTTTTTAATAGTGCTCAATAATTATCTTTATCGATCAATATGACTATTCCATTTATCAATATGTTCTTTTTTGTATTGTCCAGCCCTATGTTAAATTTCTAGTTTGATCAAAGGTGCGTACTGGATGCCAAGTACCTTTCAAAACTCCTGGGTCCATCAGATTGTGAACACCCAAACTGGGTCAGCTGTATGTGCTAGTTTGTTTAGCCTTTATAAACAAACCTTACATCATACTCAACCACTACAGACACTGATAGCTGACTTTCCTTTAAGCTGTTATATTAGTTACACAACAGTTTCTTGCAGTATTTATAATACTTCCTCTTGTGTTTTTTTTCCCTTTTGCTTAGACCAGTAAAAAGGCTGAAATAAAAATGAATCTTGCAACTTTATTAAGTCTTGGCTCAAGACTTTTGGCAAACAACCAGGAGACTCAGAGGAACAAAAAAAAAAAAGATAATAATGCCCAGTTTATCACATCTTCGGATTACATGGTTAAATTCAGTGTTTTTCAATTTCTGACTAAATCTTTTTTTTATATATATATATATATATATATATATATATATATATATATATACATACATACATACATACTCAAATAACCTGTTGACTTCAGACGGTCTGTACAAATAAGAGTGCATATGAAGCATCTCTACAGTTGTTCCAACAGACTAATCCGCACTGTGTCCCCTGACACTACATTAACAGGAGAGGCTCCACATAGACTGCAGTCTGAACAAAGTGTCGCAGTGCACTGGCTCATTTTCTCACACACTGTTAACCATGCTATTACACTTATCGCATACATCCTACCTCCTCATTCTCTAAACAGTCACAGAAACACATGGTCAGTGTTTCCAACTCTCACTGCCTTTCACTCGCACACAGACGCACACAATTCACGGTTGACTGGGTTATTTGTGACGGAGGTGTGAAGGCCCCGAACCGTGACATTCTGGCACGCTGTGTTTACCCTGGCTGGTACTCGGATATTGAGCAGAACATACACACACGCACGCACATATCCTCTTTATAGAAAAAGATTGTCTCACAGACTGCAGGCCAAGGCTGCTTGAGGGGCCCTTCTTTGAGTGTGGATATACGTTTGTTTTTGACTGTACTCATTCAGTGTGTGTTTGTGTGCGACTGTCACTGGTTCTTATCAGGACAAAGCACAACCAGCAGCACAGGGCTGCAGGGGGCATACGGGTGAGGGGGCGGCAGGAGTGGGTGGGTGCTTGAATCAAATTCACTGTTTCCTATTTTCTCTTTCCTCATTTTCTTTCTGCTGTCTATGTCTTCACTCACTTTTCATTTTTTCTGTCTTTTTTTACGTTTATTTTCTCCTTGCCATAACCCAATCTATCTTTTACAAAATTTTTCAAGAGATGCACCGATTTTCTTGCAGATTTCAGATATATATATTTTTTTTCAATTTGACCTACTAATTCAGATTCCGATTTTGAAATAAAGCGGATTTTGTTGAATGTCAAGTCTTGTCACTTTTGTAAAACGTATGTCTCGATTTTGATGCACTCCCGTTATGTTTAGTGCATGTATATGAGGATCAGGGTTGTGGAATTCGGCACAGAATGCGTAGCATGCGAGAGTTGCAGGAATCATGCAGTGGAAATTTCAACAGGTTCAAAAGGGTTGTGGCAGCCTAGCATATCTGGAGATTAAGTTCTATGCACTACTGCCAGATGTATATTCTGATTTCTTTTTTTAAAACTATGATATAAAAACTAAAAAAAACAAACATTAAATGGCAGACATGTTTAATGGCAGACAGGGGTTGAACAATCAAAACATTCAAGGTGCACAGTTTTGCTGCAGTATATACAGCCTTACTGTTATCTAATGAAGTCTCGCTTTTACATTCTCTCTCGTAGCATGAATGAACTGCAGAAATGTTGTAGGAAATACCCATTACCTCCAAATTTGCATTTAAATATACTCATATATCTTACTGATTCTGAAAATAGCACATTTGTTTTCTTCTTCACTCAATAACAGCACCCACACTGATGAAGACTTCTGTTGCCAAAACTGGGTAGTGCTCAAGTTTGGCGAGCTTTCAAAACAGGCATGATTTTTAGGTCAGGGCCCGTCAAGCTGAAAATGGTCTGATTTAGTCACCAGATTGTTTCCTGTCATCTCACAACTTGCCGTTTATCCCCATTTCCTTATTTTTATTAGTCTATTGTATTCCCATTGTTTAAAAGTGCCCTTCTTTGCTTGTAACAAACACACATGTCTCCACTCATTTTTTGCATGTGCCAATTTAAAATAACCAGCTGTGTTGTAATAAGGCCACAAATAAGAAAATCATGGAAGGTTGGATGAATTATCCCACATGCATTTTGTCTAAACTATAAACTCCATCAAATGAATGATATATTATACTAGAGACAAACCAAAGATGGGCAAAAGTGTGTTAATTAGGAGCAGATGTAAACAACAAGAGAGGAGAAAAACACTATAAAGTAACAAAGGCGACATCAGGAAGAGGGAAAGAAACTCAGACCGTAAAATGCTACAGATTATATTCAGTGTAATGAAGTTTTTTTTTTTCAAATGCTCTAAAGTTGGAGAAAAGAAAGTGAGGGAGAGAATGAAAGAACATAAAGAGGAAGTGGAGGCGACGGGATGACCTGACTTCTTGCCTTCTTTGCCAGATGGATCTGATTTGGAGTGTGACCTCCGAACATTTAAAACCCAGTTTAATTTGCTCATATGCAACCTTTTTATTTTTTCGGACTATTTTAACCCTGGAAACTTTGCTGATTTTTGCCAATGAAAATTTTTCAGACACTTGTCTCTGCATTAATCACATTTCCATCTGTGGGAAATTTAGTTGTTGGCCTTATAAGGTAATTGTACAGCAGTTGTTCTATTAGGGACAAGAAATAAGGTGATGCCCTTCATGTTTTTTGATATGCATTACACTTATGTATAATTACAGATATAGAGCAGTGACGCTTATACAGTCACATGTCCTTGTTTTAAAAATTTTATTAGTTTATTTAGGTTGTGTTATTGTTTTTCCACTTTCTCTTACCCCTTAGCTCTTCCCATATGTTTCTATGCATTCATTGTAAGGATATTGGGTCTTTGTTTTCCGGAGAAACTTTTTCTTTAACCAACATACAAATGTAAAGATTTGAGTTGAAACAATTTGACTATTATGAATTACACAAAGTTGTTTACAAAGAAATCTTTAAAGGAGTCATGACCTGTAATTTTCACTTTTCCATGAGAAAAAATGTATGTTATGATTGCCTAACGATTATACACTGCCCGGGAAGCCGATATTTAAAAGTGAAGCGTTTGTTTGCCCCTGGGTTCGTCAAGCAGCCCACGTGCACGCACACTCAAATACGTGGTTTTAATTTCTGGCCGACTTGACGTCAAGTCGGCGCAGGATATACCATATATAGACATCGCAGACCTACCTATGCTGCAGGAAGCCCGCCCTGCTCCTCTCCCTTCTCCCCTCGCTCCTCTCCCCCTCATATTCAGTCGAGCGCCGCCATTACTGAATTCTAGTGATGGGAATTCCAGCTCTTTTTGGAGAGCCAGTTCTTTTGGCTTGGCTCACTATAAAGAGCTGGCTCTTTCGGCTCCTCAGATTTTCTATTGCTTAAAGTGTATCTATTAACGAAATTAATGCAAAACGATGTCTACCAAATGTACCAAAACAAGCAGGGGGGAATGAGAAAAAAAAAAAAAACGGCTCCCAAAGATGAGCCAGCTCCCATCGTTCACTTCAAAGAGTTAGCTCTTCGAGCCGGTTCGTTCGCGACCGACACATCACCGATTCGAAGTACGAACTCCACCGTGAAAGATGCAGAAAGTTTCTTCACGCAATGATGCATTAAGAAGACATATTCGTGTTTATTCAGCCTTTTATTTTAATCAGCTCAATCAGCTAAAACCATTTCTACCAGAAACCTAGTGCACACGTGAGTTGCTCTATTGTTGACTGCCAGAATCAACATGGAAATATTTTTTCTATGTTTTTTTTTACGCCGGAATCCTTTACGAATTTGGGACAATATCAGGTGAAGTTGGCATCGAAGCTCCGTTTGGAAAAAGGGGCAATTCCAACAATCATAGACTTGCCTGCAATTGAAACGGTAAGGCTGTGTTTTTATTGCTCTGCTGTGTGTAACAAACAGCAGCTAACTGCTAATGTGGCTATTGTATGCTAGCGGGAGTAGTAGATATGGGTTAGATATGCTAAAGCGTTACCTGCGGCGTCAACCCCCCTCCTTCCTGCCACCAATCAACGCGCCCCTCATTTGCATTATTACAATGAACGTCCACGACAGCCAAAGTATCTCATCAGATCCCGCGAGACAATAATGCCTTCAGAAATAAGGGTCAGAGGAGCTCTGTGTTTGTTTATTTCACTTTTTTTAAAGTTCTTTTTTTAAGAAACGGCCTGAAAGACTATAATAGTGTGGGTATCCAAGATAATACTAGGTTATGACTCCTTTAAGGCAAAATCTTAGATCCTCCATCCTTTGTTTAAGTCACATGATTCCACATTGCTCAGCAGTGACAGTTTTGACTAAGGTTTTGTTTCAAAACATTATTTTACTTTACTTTAAATGTGATTGAGGAAGACTGAAGATATCAAGAAGAGAATCCGTGGAAGAAAAGGCCCCAAACCTAATATGTTTGGAACTATATGGTATAAAATGGAAGCAAACATTACCGTACAGGAAACCAAATTGGGTTAGCACAATAGTGCATTGCCAACAATACTTTCGCTGACTGCATTTCTGATTCTTGAAACAGCATTACCTGTGGACATAATCGATCTTTACTTGGAGCAATATGCAGATGAATTGTCCACTATTATTATGCACAAACTGCAGTGCACAGTTATAAAAATGTATAATATGTGGACCACAAAACACTCCAGTGGCACTGGTGTCTTTACGCACAAATTTTTAATCATTTCCCAGAGAAGCTAAAAGGCAATTTGGACATTACTGATACAATTTGAACATTCCTATAAAAAGAATCAAGAGGTTGTGATTTTTCCTGAATTTAGAAAGAATGGTAAAGCAAAGGGTATCTTTTTTTTTCATGTTTTGTAACCTCTAATTGTTAATTCTTATCTTCATAAACTGCTATAGTTGCTTTTGTACTCACTTTATGCATCAGACCGTCACCAAAGGAAGTCAGAGAAGGTTGTTTGCCTTGTCTGTGAGACTGTGGTAAAACTCAGATCATAAAAACTTAGCTTGGTAGACAAGGACAACAGATTGATATTTATGGAAGAAACTGAGATTTAGCAACCTCAGCTTGCATAATATATTGACTTCATGCAGATTTGAAGGCCACTTTCTTGCCTAGATCGGTTAAAGTGCTTTGATTGGACATTAAACTTGTAGAGTTCAGTGTTGTGTGCAACATTGCTGCTAGGTTATTCTCTTCTCCATATATAATCCAAGCCCCATTAGTTCAGCATGTTCCACCCAAGTCATGCCAACACACTGGCTGCACCACTGAATCCAGCATCAGCGAAGGTTTAATGAACAGCTAATTTGTAGCAAAGATGTCACTGATGGACACACAGACCATTGCTGCAGGCTGTGCACATGGACACATCAGTGTTTGTGTGCATGCTAGTTGTTGTCTGTGTTTGTCACGGTTCCCAGTGGTTTAATTATTCAGACCGCTTTAAATCTTCATCTCCATAGCCCTCACAGCCAGCCCGGCTAATGGTGAACACAGATGAATATTGCATTTTCACCATCAAACTGCCTGTGTGTCAGGGATGGGAAGAAATAACTGCCAAGTCACTGAGAGAAAGAGCTGGGTAGTTATAAAATAATTCAGCAGAATGGGAGAAAGGAAAAACAAACTCCAAAGTGCAGGCAGATCACAGAAACAGAGGCTGTGATTGAGAAACAGCAACCGCCTGCTGGGATGGAGAGCCAGTGGCCAATCTCGCATGACCGGCTAAGTGAGACGGTCATGTTTGGCTTTTCACCATGCTGTTTTCAGAAAGTAGCCCTCTCTGATTATTATTTCATCCTCCATTTTACAACCCCTCTGCACACCTTAGGAAAATCCAAGATGGCCAGGAATACACTACACAGTGCTGTCAAAGAAGACAATAAAAAGTCAAAGAATAGGCAAACTAGCCTTAGTGACAATTACTGAAAGTTTAAAAAGTGAAATCCGTTTTGGTACATAAAAAAGATTGTGTACTTGAGAAGCAAAAGTGGGGTTGTATTAAAAAGATTTATCAACCATATATATATATATATATATATATATATATATATATATGCATGCGCTGACATGCTAATTGTTGCATGTTTACTTTTAGCTTCTAGACTAAAAACCATGTTATGTGCCAGCGTTCGCCAAAATACAAATCAGAAGACACTCTAACATTAGTGTTTTCTATAGGTAGTGAATATTATTTATTTCTCTAACAATAAGGAAAATTCAAACATTAGCTGATATCTTCAAGAACTAATAGCTACCCACAACATGCTATGGTCTAGTACACACATAGCCAGGTTTTTATTTTATTTTTTTATTGTTTTTACCATATATCCTCACCACCTCATTTAAAAAAATAAAAATAAATCCACACCTAATGACACTGCATTGTTAAACACATTCATAGACATGCCAAACCTATAGGGGGCAGTAGTTCCTCCAAAATTCTACATACAGCAGTAATTGAGCTCGTAACAATAAGCAAGCAAAAAGCGCTTGGACAATCGATAATGCCAACACATCTCTGAAGGCATAAATGCTGTTTCTAAGTGGAAACACAGGTCACACATGTAATGTTGGAGCATTTTTGTCACGGGAAGTGACGTTTCTGAAACCTAAAACCCCAGTTATTTCTGTCCACAAGCAACTGCTTAAAACAGAGAATTTGCACATCTTCAATTTGGTCGGAGTTATTAGAAAGAATGGTTTTTTTATTCTGTAAATATGCGTTTTTGTGTGGATGACGGGCCAAATTGAAAAAAAAAATCTTCATTTAGTGAGATACCCGGCTACATGTGTACAAGGCATAAGTCTGAAACCCTTCCGCTTTGTTGATGACGTTATTTATGGTTGACTTTTTCTCCAAGGACAACATCTGTAACTTCTTTTCTGGTCACAACTATGTAAAGGATGATAACATGAATATAATTTATTGAGCTGTCAATATAGTTTGTGTTTAAATTAACGTTAGAGCAAGGAGAGAAAAATTTAGTGTTTGGTGTCAAGGCTATAGTTTTATCTATATTGTAATCATACTGGGAGTGTTGGGGCCTAAAACAGTACTACTGCTTGAGACTCCTTGTTTAGCACTAGTATTTTCTGTTTCTACTGCCACAAACTGCATATATTTATATGTTGTCTCCAATTAAAAGCTGGGCCAAGGAAAGAGCCACTTTTGTCAGGGCCTAGAGGCGAGCTCAAGTAGAACAACAACCTAACAAAATATTTTGACTCCCATGTGTGAAATTCTTAATTTTTTGGTTGACCCGCCTATTATTGGGGAAAAAATGTAAAAGCACAGAGTTTTACCATTATGAAAAAGTTTGGTTTGCAGTGGTATAATAATCGTCTGCTGTCTCAAATTCCTGCCATTTAATTTAACTTCACCCACAATGAGGACTACAGATGGAAAGTAGCCTATGGCTAAATCTGGCACATTTACACAAAGTAATTGTAATGAGTGTTCATTAATGTCCATTGTCCTCTTCAAATAAACTAATCAACTCAACTAAACAAGGAGTAGGTCATCTCCTGAACTAATTACTTTAAAAAAAGATTTTTATCATTTTTTATTTTTTTAAACAGAAACATTTACTCTGACACGTTTACAGTGACCTGATGACGAGGCTCCAAGTTGCTTCTAATGTTGTGGAAAACAAAGACGGTTTGTTAATAGAGGTGGTTAAAAACATGTCATATGTAGGCTCTGGAGCAATTTTGGTTAAGTATTTGAAGCGGCATAAACAATGAAGAGTAAGTAGTTAGATGCCTCTCCATCTTCAGCAATAATGCAGAAGTGTAAATAGATTTAACCCCTGTTCTGTTTATCTCACAATTATCAGTAGTCCTTTAAGTCTTTAACATTGACTAATCACTGTTTTAATAAGTAGCTGTAAAAGCTTGAATGTTGCATATTTACATGGAATCCAATAAACCTGCTCCCTATAAGTGAGTTATCTCTTACTGGTAAAATTCTGGTTTCGCGCCAGACTTTCTGAAGTATTGTGCAGTCTATAGAGAAGAGTCATGGGCAGCAGATAGAAGAGCATATCTACCTCTGAAATCAAAGCTTGTCTTTGAAAAGCTGAAAAGCACAGGGTTTGATTGCTGCTGACATATCTGGGTTAGAATGATAACGGGGTGCCAGGCACCCGCACCCTTCCCCCTCTACTCTATGAAAATCCATAGGGAGGAAAAATGAAGAGCTTCATCAAAAAGGAGAAAAAAAATCACATTCTTCCTTTTTTTGTCTTATTGCACACTGCATCGTGTGTGTCAAGGGGATAAACTGTGTACGGTTGGTAGCTTGCTTGTAAATCAAAGATAAGGGATTACAAGATGAAATCAGAAATGTATGTTTGTACGGCTGATGTATTAAAGCTCAGAGTTTGAGGCAGTATGTGTACACATGGAGTAAAGAGAGGACATGTATGCTAGTGTCAGGCAAGCTCCGGGTCTGAAAGGCGTCAACAGCCCAAACAATCACAAATGAATAACATGTATTCAAGTCATGCATTCCTTCATTCATCTGCACTCAGAGTTCACCTTATTTCTCACTCATCCTCTGTTCCTGCATCACCAGTCTGCTCAGAAAGAAGGGTGTGGGCACACGATCTCACAGTCCCTTTCAAGGTTCAAAGTCTCCTTTCTTCTCTGCATTCTTTTGCTCCAGCACTGTTCAACATGTTGCTCCCCTATTAAATTTTTCCTCTCTCTATCGCTCCTTCCATCCCCACAATAAGTCTGTCACATAACATATTTCTGGCTTTTGCCGCCTAATGAGCTGGCTTTACGTTCACACAATTTTTTTTTTACCCTACATCTATAGAAATATACTTTTAGCTAATTTTACAGCCTTGTAGTGTTTTTCTTATATCTACAAAAAGCTGGCACAATCTTTATTTAGCTCATAGATGACTTTGTTGAGATTTAAACACACATATACACACAGTGTAGAGAAGCAAGAAAGCTACTTAGCTTTGTATCATAATTTATTTCATCCATATGTTTCAAATGCTTTGCACAAGAAAATGTTAATGTTCTAAGCTATTTGTTTTTTCATAAGCTCTGTTTAGAGGTTTTCATCTACTCACCATAGACATCAACAATTTTTTTTGCTTTAATCATGCATTTGAGTTGCCCTTTTAATACATGTTCTTGAATTAAAACAAAAAAAGACTTTACTTTAGCCATACTCCATCTGCAGAAAGATTGTTTTTGTCAGATGAGACAGAAATTGAGCAATCTGGCAGCAATGATGAGGTGAAGAAGAGTTATGGTATGGTGGTAGCATCATGCTGAGTCTGTCTTGCTAACACTTGTTTTGCACAAAGTGGGTGAAGTAATAAAAATAGAGGACAACATCCAAATTGTTCGTTTACCTAAAATCAAAAGGTTGCAACATGGACACAATTTATTAGACGTCACAGCAAGACCTTGTTCCCAAAAATACAATTAACTGGTTTTGGAATCAATTAAGCTGACTAAAATTAAGCTTATGAAATGGCACTCACCTCAGCCCTGTTAAAAATGTGTGTAGTATGAATAAAGGTGGGGTTTATGTCAGGAAACCTACTAATTTAAATGAGATTTACCAGTTCTGATAATTCTAATAATCTGAATATGAGAAAATCCACAATAAATTCATCTTATGCTCCCATGTTGAGTATTTAAAATCATTGTTATATGTTTTATAAGCCGCCTTTTAAAATAAACAGCTAAAATAAATCTCTAAAAGCCCACAAATCTTCTGGTTGTGATGAATGGATAAAGACTCCAAAACAGAATTGTCAATTCTCTGTTTGGTAATTTGTCCACTTGTTTTTTGGTAACTAAACAGTTTCTGTTAATAGCTAAAATAAGCACAGTCCAGACAGTCTTTGTCTGGCATTGTAAAACACGTATTTACATTTCTTTTCACTATTGCAAAAAAATCCAAACTTTACATATTTAATAGGAAATATTTGTGGATGCGTCTGAACTTGCATATTTTATCGTTGCCACTAGCACAAACAAAAAGGCACCAATGGCTTCTGAATAAAAAGGGCATAAATCTTCATGGGTTATTATTTTTGCTGGGGTTTTCTGTTTCCTATCAACCACATAATTTTTTAGAACCATTTACTTATATTGTCATTTGAATAGTTGAAATATGTATTACATAATGCAACTTTTACTACACAGCATTATTTATGTAGTGAAAATAGCACCAGTATGGGAGGTGGTCCTTGTTATATAGAATAAAAATGACGCCTTTATGGATTGATTGTTGCTACCATATATGTCACTGGCTGGACAGTACTTGTGTTAAATCTTTGTCAGAAAACGTAAGAGACCACGTCTGCAGGCAGTGGGATGTATTCTGCATTCTTTATATACCCCTATATATATTACATACTCCTCTTCTTGAAATTTCCACACACAGTGTTCCTCTTATTTGTACCATTGTGTCCCCTTTGTTCCTCTGTGACCATTGCTGCCAACTCAAATCTCCCCCAGGCTCCCCATATCGCTTTACTTCATTATTTAGCGTGTTATTTTTTCCCATTCCTGATCTATAGTCTGCACATCACAGAACCAGCTAATTAATTATGGATGGAAGGGTGTGTGTGTGAGAGAGTCGGAGAGATGAGTGGTACTTTAAAAAAAGAAAAAGCAACGACCAGACATCTGCCTCATTACGGATGCGCAGTGTTTTTGGAGCTTTATTATTTTATATCTTGTCAGGCTTTGCCAAACCTTCAGAACACTTTTAGCTCTTTTATTCCATTTATTTATTAATAAAGCATCCCACTCCTGCTTTCTGCCTTTATCCCCCTCTTACTCCCACTTGTGTCCCAATCCACCCCGAAACCAATCACTACCTGATGTCTTGATTTTAATCTCTCACCTTTCTACATATCTGCATGAACACACACATATACTGACACACACACGGAGACATCTTCCCGCTGACTGTCTCATTATCTTCTCTTGGCGGATGTTAAAAGGTGTATGGCCCACCTGCAACGTAGAGATTACCTCTTCCCAACAAACATTGGCTTATTAATGTCTGTCTTTATTTAGAAAGTGTTATAGTGGAAGTGGTGTAGTATACATGTAAGCATATTTAGATTGACAAAAGAGAAACGCATTAAACCAACCTTAATCTGGAGTGACAGCTGATCTCCTTTCAGAAGATTCATGGTGGCATCTAATCTAATTTGGTATCCAAGCGTTTACATGCACACTGCTCCTCCGCAGTCCTTAAACATCTGGAATTTGATTTCACTATTTTCCATGTCTGAATAACTAAAGAAAAATCTTATTTTAACTTTAGATTATCTATTTCAAATTCCCAGAAATAGTTGGTAAAATATTTTTTCTGATTGCTTTAGATGTTTATTTCCACCTTTTGATATAATTGACAAAATATCTTGAGTTAGATTTTTTTTGACAAAAAATGTTCCACTTTTACAAAGTTCCAGTTGCAAAGGTAACAAAAAAAGGAATTTTGACATTTCTCCTCATAGCAAACTGCTCCTGTTCATTCTGGGGGATCCTAAAACCTTCCCAGGCCAGAACAAATATACCTTCTTGGTCTGAATCGGGGGATCTTCCTAGTAAGACGTGCTCAGAAAACCTCCAAAGGGCGTACCCGATAGGTCTCCTGATAGGATACCCTAACCACCTTTCAATGTGGAGGAGCAATGGCTTTACTCCAAGCTCCCCCTTATTGACTTTGTTTCTTGTCCTGTCTCTAAAGGGGAATGCACATCTGAAGCATCATCAGACATGGCAATACTTCTGAAAAGAATGGGTTTGAAAAGGTTTGCTGGGTGCTCTTCCTTAGAGTGTTGGCTGTCTGCCATAGTGGGTTATTTGATTAAAAATAATAGAGGTGTATTTTATGATGCACGTTCAATGTCATTGTTGAGTACTTCTCTTAAGCTGGAGCCAAGCTACCCTACAGATAACGCTAAATTGAGCCATTTGTTACTGGGATTTCGTTCTGTCACAATCTAATATTTACAACTAAAGGTGAGGGTCAGAACCCTGATGGACTGGTAAATCAAGACCTTTAAAAGATTGTAGAAGTGCACCCATTATTTCATCTGAAGTCCAAATCTGTTGAGACTTCTTCTCCTCCATCCTATCATCACTCCCTACCCACCACCTTCAGAAAGGAGCATTGCGTTTGGGTCCAATATAAATTGGGTATCACAATCTGCCTTTTTGGACATAGAACAGACCAGTTTTTGTGTTTGTTTTGCAGAAAAATAAAAAAGCATGGGGAGCTGAAGGAATGTTTACATTTCCTCTTCATATTCTACTTATTTATATATGCCATTAGTATGGGGAAATGCTGCTCTAGCCTTAGGCAGCCTTGGAGGGATAACAAATATGCAGAGCTAAAGAGACCCCTCTGGCTACTTGGAGATCAGCCATAACAAACACACGCTTCTGCACATATCCAGGTACATATACAAACTGTTAACCATTTGTGAGATCAGTGGAAGAATGATTTTTACAGCCGCTAATGAATTTATAGTTGTTTGTGCAACAGTAAAGGTTTTCTGTTTCAAGTTTATAAAGATGTTTAAATGCAAAGACAGTCATCAGAATCATAAAATTGAGCAGATGTTTTTTTTTTTTGCTGCATTCTCTTGAAGACAAAACCATCTGTGTCAAGCATTCTTTCATCCATCTCCTGCATGTCACAGATACACACGGCTTTACTAAAAACGCCTCTTACCTGGTACAGTGCAGCAAGATAAAGTGACCCTTATGAAGCGAGCTGCTGGTCTGTGTAAACAGTTAATGGTCGGGAGAATCTGTTGTCAAGAAAAGCTTAAATTGCCATTTGCTTTTTTATTGATCTTCTGTGAGACATTATATAATACCTTTAAGTGCTCCTGAGGCATTTATTATACACACCCTGTCTGGCAGTAAGCCCATAGGTTTGGAGTCACACACTCAAAAAAATACTTGTACACATCCCTTTCTCTTCCTTCCTGTTGGTCATTCTTACATCTGCCAGATGTTGTGTCACATCTGGCAAAGAAAATCAAAGCATCCGTCTTCACAGATGAATTGAAAACTGAGAAGTCGGGAAAAGGAAGGAAATAAAAAAAGAAGACAATCTCTCCTCTAGCTTCAAAGTATTCCCCTCGGTAAAATATTGTTTCAGTGTATTCTGTACTCTGTAGCCCTTTGAACTGTTTTGGCACCTGTCACAAAGACTGATGAAATTGTTTCTCCCTGCACAGTGGTGTTCTGTTCATCTCTCTCCCTCAGTATCCTCCTTTTTTCTTTCTTTTACCTCTCGTTCCCCTTAAAATCCTCTGTTTCAAATACAGCTTTGCAGAATCAGGGTCAGTGGTGAAGTCGCATATCTATATGCTTGTTAAATCTTCTAATAATAATGTAATGCTGTCGTGGATCTTCTGCCACTGGCCTCTGTTAGTGAGATATTTTTTGGCCAGAAATATTGAGAAGCTCTTTAAATACACGTGAACTTTTATTACCATTGCTGCTAACACATAAGCTTTAATATTGAGTTTGACCACTCTTTTCAGCTTGAACTTGAACTCATCTGTGAAGGCTTTCTACAAGGTTTAGGAGTGTGTTTATATGAATATTTGATCATTTTTTCCAGAAGGGCATTTGTGAGGTATTTGTGAGGTCAGGCACTGATGTTGGATGAGAAGCCCACACTCGCATCCCAAAGGTGCTCTGTGTGTTTGTCAGAGATCCGTGCAGGCCTGTCATGTTCCTCCACATCTTCCATGTTCTTATGAACCTTGCCTTGTGCACTTACACATACTTATATTTGAAAGGGTAGGGGTCATCCCCAAGCTGTTTCCATATAGTAGGAAGCCTTAGATTGCTTCGTATTCTACAGCATCAAGACTTCCTTTGACTAAAACTAAAAAACCGAGCTCCCAACATTTAAAAACCCCCCAACCAAATCCCTCCTCTACCAGACTTTAGGCTTTTCACAATGCAGTCAGTCATGTGCCAACACCAGATGTGTCCATCTTATTGTCAGATGGAGAAGCAATGGCACTCCAGAGAACATGTCTCCTTTTGCTTGATTTGTTCCCAGTTTTTTTCGGTTTGAAGCAATACAGTCCACCACAGGAGGATTTATGAACAGGATGGCAGTTTGTACCTGCCATGAGAAAGTTTCATACCTGCTTTGACAAAAGCTATTTTCAACAATTCACTCTGTGTACTGTAAAGAAAAGTACTGGTAGTGAGTCAAACAAAAAAATATCTTCCAGCATTCAGTTTAATCAGAAACCGTGATCAAAAGGTGATCAGAACAAAAATTTATGAGAATAGAGAGTAATCCAAAGTTTTTACTTATTAACATTACTTCAAATAAACACACATTTAAATATTTCGTATATAATTCATCCATCCATCCATCTATTTTCTTCCGCTTATCCGGGGTCGGGTCACGGGGGCAGCAGCCTAAGCAAAGAGACCCAGACTTCCCTCTCCCCAGCCACTTGTTCCAGCTCCTTGGGAGGAACCCCAAGGCGCTCCCAGGCCAGCCGAGAAACATAGTCCCTCCAGCGTGTCCTGGGCCTTCCCCTGGGCCTCCTCCCGGTGAGACGTGCCTGAAACACCTCACCAGGGAGGCGTCCAGGAGGCATCCTGACCAGATGCCCGAGCCACCTCAACTGACTCCTCTCGATGTGGAGAAGCAGCGGCTCTACTTTGAGCCCCCTCCGGATGACTGAGCTTCTCACCCTATCTCTAAGGGAGAGCCCAGACACTCTGCGGAGGAAACTCATTTCAGCCGCTTGTATCCGTGATCTCGTTCTTTCGGTCACCACCCAGAGTTCGTGACCATAGATGAGGGTAGGAACTTGGATCGACCGGTAAATCGAGAGCTTTGCCTTTCGGCTCAGCTCTCTCTTCACCACGACAGACCGGTAAAGCGCCCGCATAACTGCAGATGCCCCACCAATCCGTCTATCGATCTCCCGCTCCATTTTTCCCTCATTCGTGAACAAGACCCCCAGATACTTAAACTCCTCCACTTGGGGAAGGACCCCATCCCCGACCCGGAGAAGGCACCCCACCCTTTTCCGGCTCAAGACCATGGCATCGGATTTGGAGGTTCTGATTCTCATCCCAGCCGCTTCACACTCTGCTGCGAACCGCTCCAGCGAAAGCTGTAGATCACGTTCCGATGAAGCCAACAGCACCACGTCATCTGCAAAAAGCAGAGACCCGATCCCGAGGCCACCAAAACGGATCCCCTCAACGCCTTGGCTGCACCTAGAGATCCTGTCCATAAAAGTTAGGAACAGGATCGGTGACAAAGGGCAACCTTGGCGGAGTCCAGCTCTCACTGGAAACAAGCCCGACTTACTGCCGGCAATGCGAACCAAACTCTGGCACTGGTTGTACAAAGACCTAACAGCCCGTATCAAGGGGCCCGGTACCCCATACTCCCGGAGCCCCCCCCCACCCCACAGGGCCCCCCGAGGGACACGGTCGAAAGCCTTCTCCAAGTCCACAAAACACATGTAGACCGGTTGGGCGAACTCCCACGCACCCTCCAGGACCCTGCTGAGGGTGTAGAGCTGGTCCAGTGTTCCCCGGCCAGGACGAAAAACGCATTGTTCCTCCTGGATCCGAGGTTCGACTATCTGTCGGACCCTCCTCTCCAGAACCCCTGAATAGACCTTACCAGGGAGGCTCAGAAGTGTGATCCCCCTGTAGTTGGAACACACCCTGTGGTCCCCCTTTTTAAACAGGGGGACCACCACCCCGGTCTGCCAATCCAAGGGAACTGCCCCGGATGTCCACGCAATATTGCAGAGCCGCGTTAACCAACACAGCCCCACAACATCCAGAGCCTTGAGGAACTCCGGTCGAATCTCATCCACCCCCGGAGCCCTGCCACAGAGGAGCTTTTTAACGACCTCGGTGACCTCAGCACCAGAGATTGGAGAGACCGACCCCAAGTCCCCAAACCCTGCTTCTAGATTGGAAGGCGTGCTGGTGGGATTGAGGAGGTCTTCGAAGTATTCCATCCACCGACCCAAAACGTCCCGCGTCGAGGTCAGCAGCACACCATCCCCACTGTAAACAGTGTTTGTGGCAGACCGCTTTCCCCCCCTGAGACGCCGGATGGTGGACCAGAATCGCTTCGAAGCCGTATGGAAGTTGTTTTCCATGGCCTCTCCAAACTCCTCCCACGCCCGAGTTTTTGCCTCAGCAACCATCCGAGCCACATCCCGCTTGGCCTGTCTGTACCTATCAGCTGCTTCAGGGGTCCCACAAGCCAAAAAGACCCGGTAGGACTCCTTCTTCAGCCTGACAGCATCCCTTACCGGCGGTGTCCACCAGCGTGTTCGGGGGTTGCCGCCGCGACAGGCACCGACCACCTTGCGGCCACAGCTTCGGTCAGCCGCCTCGGCAATGGAGGCGCGGAACATGGCCCACTCGGACTCAATGTCCCCCGCCTCCCCCGGGAAAGTTCTGCCGGAGGTGTGAGTTAAAGCTCCTTCTGACAGGAGACTCTGCCAGATGTACCCAGCAGACCCTCACAACACGTTTGGGCCTTCCAGGTCTGTCCGGCGTCCTCCCCCACCATCGGAGCCGACTCACCACCAGGTAGTGGTCAGTGGACAGCTCAGCCCCACTCTTCACCCGAGTGTCCAAAACATGCGGCCGCAGATCAGATGAGACGACAACCAAGTCGATCATTGAGCTGCGGCCTAAGGCGTCCTGGTGCCAAGTGCACATATGGACACCTTTATGCTTGAACATGGTGTTTGTTATGGACAATCCATGACGAGCACAGAAGTCCAATAACAAGACACCACTCGGGTTCAGATCGGGGGGGCCATTCCGCCCAACCACACCCCTCCAGGTCTCACTGTCATTGCCCACGTGAGCGTTGAAGTCCCCCAGCAGAACAAGGGAGTCCCCAGGAGGAGCACTCTCCAGCACCCCCTCCAAAGACTCCAAGAAGGGTGGGTAAACTAATCTGCTGTTTGGCGCGTAAGCACAAACAACAGTCAGGACCCGTCCCCCCACCCGGAGGCGGAGGGAGGCTACCCTCTCGTTCACCGGGGTAAACCCCAACGTACAGGCGCCGAGATGGGGGGCAACAAGTATGCCCACCCCAGCTCGGCGCCTCTCAGCAGGGGCAACTCCAGAGTGGAAGAGAGTCCAACCTCTCTCGAGGAGACGGGTTCCAGAGCCAGAGCCGTGCGCCAAGGTGAGTCCGACGATGTCCAGTCGGAACCTCTCAACCTCGCACACCAGCTCAGGCTCCTTCCCCACCAGAGAGGTGACGTTCCACGTCCTGAGAGCCAGCTTCTGCAGCCGAGGATCGGACCGCCAAGGTCCCCGCCTTTGGCCACCGCCCATCCTGCACAGCACCCGACCCCTATGGCCCCTCCCACAGGTGGTGAGCTCATGGGAAAGGGGGCCCATGTTACCTCTTCGGGCTAAGCCCGACCGGGCCCCATGGGTAAAGGCCCGGCCACCAGGCGCTCGCCAACGTGCCCCACCTCCAGGCCTGGCTCCAGAGGGGGGCCCCGGTGACCCGCGTCCGGGCGAGGGAACACTGAGTCCATCTGTCTTGTTCATCATAGGGGTCTTTTGGGCTGCACTTTGTCTGATCCCTCACCTAGAACCAAATTGCCATGGGTGACCCTACCAGGAGCAAAAGCCCCCGACAACATAGCTCCTAGGATCATTGGGACACTCAAACCCCTCCACCACGATAAGGTGGCAGCCCAGGGAGGGGTAGATAATTCATCCTTTCTCTAATTTTCCTTTTACTGTATATAGATAGATAATTCATCCTTTCTCTAATTTTCCTTTTCCTGTATATAGATAGATGTAGATTTGATATTGTAAAGCTGTATGTATAAACAGTGAGAAGTGATTCAATTGAAAGGATACTATAAGGAAATATAACTGGCCAAGAAGCGACAAGTAGACTGTGAAGCTGACACAAAGCCGATAGACGGATGAATAAAACATCACTTAGCAGCGGCTTATGCTACAGGCGGTGCTAGCTTGCAATTCAGAGGCTTTCTTGACATAGCAGCAGGGTGTTCAAAGCCCCCCCTTTTGTCACCCCGAGTGATGCAAGTCCACAGCTTTTGACGTGAGCTTACATTACCTTTCTGTGACTCGACTTCAAAAGCCACAAGTGCAAATCAATCTCTGTTTCCTGTTCTGTCCCTGTCTCCCGCCTCTCCCTCCATCTCTGGCCCCTTCCATCAATTTTCTAGAGCTGTCTGAGACTCTAGGCAGTTAATTAAGTAGGACATTGTCGGGGACTTGGTACACGATGTGGATGGAGATGGATGGATGGATAAATAGATGGAAAAGATGCAGGGGCTACAGACATCCCACTTTGCCACCTTTTTAAAATATAATTTTTTTTGTACTTCTAAGTAGTCTATTTTTCTGCTCATCACATTTGATGATGGCCTTTTTTTAAGTTGTTCAATTACTCACAATAAAATCTCTTTTCATTATTTTCTCCCTTCAATTAAACTACCCTTTTGCCTTCTATTTCTTCCTCTCTTCTTTCCCTTCATTTTTCTCACCCTCTCCTCCCTCCTCCGGTCCCTACCTTTCTCCTTCATCCTTAACCATCCATTTTCCTGCTGCTCCCTTTCTCTGCTCACCCCGCCTCCCTCCTAGTTGATTATACGTCTGGTCCTCTGTACTCCGCTTCATCTTCCTCCTGTAGTATTCCCTCCCTCATTATGTGTTGGGGGGCGCGTGTTTGTGTGTGATCCGAAACACAAAGCCAGGGCTAAGCAGGCTAATGAACAAACTCCGGCATTGTGTTCAGGCCCCGGGGACACACTCTAGCTTCTAATGTACAGTAGCTACAGCTGGAGAAAGGGGAAAATACATTTTACAGACCAGGGAGTCAGATATGAGCTTCAAGAGAGGTGAAGAGAAAGGGTGTGAGATGACGTGTCTGCAGTGAATATTAAACAAGGATCTGGTCAAAGATCTTTTTTTGAAGTTCTATTAAGAGTCTGTTACCCTGTGCAACTGGGACATGTTGCTAAAATAGATACTGCAGTAGTTTAGGGGAATAATCAATCTGAATCTTAATGCATTCTTTCAAGGCACATTCTTCCTATATACAGTAAATAGTGGAGTGTGAATTCCCTGTCTCTGCATGTCTCCTATTATGTGAGTCAGCTGTCTCTATGTTGTAAATTGTTTTATACATATGACAAGGTACAGGCTGGGATCTTTAACTCATGTTGTAGAAAATGTGTCACCCACACCCTTGTGGTCTTTCTGTTTCTCCTATTCTGTGTTGATGAGATCTGCATCTCGCTGCCAGATTATACCGTGGACACTGTAATGACTTAATTTCTTCCAGCACAAGCACAACTTCACTTCTCGGAAACTTTATGCTCCAAGCATTCTGCCCCGTATTCTTGTTCCAAACATGCTAAATTAATCCAATTGCACATTGAGGGAGCTGTTTGTTTTTAACACATCTGTACAAGGATACATGCTCAAGCACACACCCTGCAGGGATTTGTCCCACAGTTGATGGGCGGTTTCATGATGATCTAAACAAGCCTCTCAGATCCTCCCAAGATCACAAACTTGCACGCATATTCTCAGAAATGTACAGCAATCATAGAGCTTTTTGTTTCATTGCACACATGACTGTATTGCATCACCATAACACTAGCACAGATGCTTAATTGGTGAAAAATACCCATTATACCTTGTACAAAGGGCTGTTTTGCTTAGAATTTCAACCTGATGTAAGGCCAGAGGGAGATTTGTACTCAGCCTATAGTGGCTTGCAAAGTATTCATATTCCTTGAACTATTTCACTTTTTTTCTCATCAGACTGGATGTCCTTTTATTGTGATTTTATGTGCTTGATCAATAGTGCATGACTGTTTATAACCTAATCCTGCTTTAAACTTCCCCACAACTTTATCTCGGACCAGTCTGCTTTTTGTTGGTCTTCACAATGCTCTCTGTTCACTAATGATTTCTAGCAAACTTATGAGGCATTCACAGAAGAGCTCTATTTATGCTAAGAATCCAATACACACAGGTGGACTCTATTGACTAACTAGGGGACTACTGAAGGATGTTGTTTGACTTAGATTTTATTTTTTAGTGCTATAAGTGTAGAAAACCATGGATAATTTTCCTTTAACCTCACAGTGATGTGCTGCTTTGTCTTGATTTGTCACATAAACTCTCAATGAAATACTTTGCGGTTTTACCATGACAAAATTTTGAATAATTTAACAGCGTGTCAATATTTTTACAATGCACTATATGCGGCTACTGAATCACAGAAGCAGCTCTTCAGTCTGGAGACCAAATCTGCTCTAATACTTAACTAAACAAATACTAAACGGTAATAAAAGGTTTTTTGGTGATATTAGTTTCCTTGCCCATCATATTTTCTGAGTTTCTGCTTCACTACTTTCCAACTCGTCTGAAAAATCTTCCTTGGTATGTTTTCACCTTTGAAACTAAAAGTAAAGCATGTCCTTATTCTTCTGCTTCCCAGGATTGCCCCCAGATTCTGCCATCAACCCAGATTTACATGCCTGTCGGAGTCACCAAGCCGATCACCTTAGCAGCCAGAAATCTACCCCAGCCCCAGTCCGGACAGAAAAACTACGAGTGCGTCTTTAACATCCAGGGCACAATCAACAATGTTCCTGCACTGCGCTTCAACAGCACCTCCATCCAGTGCCAGAAAACGGCTGTGAGTATGAACAGAAAGATGATGGGAATTCTGGGTAACTTGTGCATTAAAGGGATGCTGTTTAACCACAGTTAATGTTGGAGAACCCAGCACGTTGTGGTTGTGTGTTCTTGATTCTTCGTAAAAAAAAACATAAAAAAAAACGATAAGTATGCCAGTTCATGTTTTTATGCACAAAACTAAAGTTTAAATGAATCTGGACTGTTTAATGAACTGCAGCACAAATGATGGTGTGTATTAGCTACAGATTGAAAGCATTCTCATTACTTTTGCTTTAATCAATACAACTGGGTAACTAAATCATGATCCCAGTGTAAGCATTGACTTGGTCAAGGTTAAATAATAGCCTCCAACAGCTAATGACCGTTCTGGACATAAATGTGCTCACCATCATGATGAATCACTATGCACTCATTGCATACTGGCTTGGTGACAGTCTAGATAAATGACCCAATGCTTAGATGTTGCATTGAACTAATAGTTGGCAAATAAATGTTGTTGTCAAGTATTAAACTTTCGATTAAGATGCATGTATATATAATAGGGATTTTCTCAGTCTTTGTATTAGTTCAGATCATAAGTGATTGCTTTGGGTTTTGTAGAACATCCATTTAAAATATTGATCAAGCATGAGTGTGTAAAGCTGAGGATGTCCAGAGCTTGGTTTTTACAGCACCTTGCAAAAGTTTTCACATTAGGCTACATTACACCGAAAAAATATTTGGTTTATGTAATAGACCAATACAAAGTATTGCATAATTGTTTAGGGAATTTCTTTTGGAGATAAAAGTAAAAGTGTGACATGCATTTTTTATTGGCCCACTTTACTCTGATATGTCTAAATAAACTCCAGTTCAAACAACTACTTTCACAAGTCACCCAATTTATGGGCAACATGCAAAATACCATGTGTGGCAGAAAGCTAACATCTTCAGATCACCCTGAACAGTCTATCCCTGTGGTGAAACATGGTGGTGGCAGCATAACGCTTTGGGGATGTTTCCTCAGCAGAGACAGGAACAAGCATCAGAGTCTATGGGAAAATTAATGGAGCTAAATACAGGGTAATTCTGTTAGAAAACCTGTTGGAGGCTGAAGAACATTAAACTGGAGCAGAGGTTTACCTACAGTACCATCAGACAATGACCCCAAACATACTGCCCGAACGTAATACTGTATAATTCCTCTCTAAATTTGCCTACATTTGATTTTAATTTGCAAAACCTATATAAATTTCCCCTTTACTTCCCGCTCTGTGTACTTTGTGGTGGTCTATCACATGATTCCAGTAAAAGCACATTGACATTTGCGGTGCTGATGTGACAAATGTGACAAAGTTCCAGGGGTATAAACACCACTGCAAGGTACTGTATGTGCTCATGGCTTTATCTGGTAGTGCTGCATATTAACTGGATTTAGTTCTCCCACATAGGTTTTTTTTTTCTGCTTGCTGTTTAGTAAGAACCGTTTTGTTTGTATGTGTGCAGAGGATTTGCAGGTACGCAGAGGTATTTGTGCATGTGAGTCCATGCCTGTTTGGTGTTAGAATGTGGCTGTTTGTGCACGCGCTTGTGTGGCTTCAAAATAGCATGACAGATAAGAGGTAGCTAGCGTCGCGCTTCATTGAGGCTGAAAATGTGGAGAGGAAGTCTCTCTCTGAACCTAGTTTGGAGCGGATTGATCATGTTTACACCTCCACTCTATACCTCTCCCTCTCTTTTCCTCCATCCACCTGCAGAGTTCATCTTTTTCCCTCTGCCTTCCTGCTGCTCCCTGGTTTCTGCGCTCAATCTTCCTCACAAGTTCACCTCTGCTTTGTGCTTCTGTACCTCGGTGTTTCTAATTTTAGATAGTTAGATAGAATAGTGATTTTAATTTAGTTTTTCATGCATACTCTGCAGGTGTCACAGCAACAAGGAATAGTATATCTGATAAATTAGAAACACTTGGATGTCATTTTTGGTTGGGAATCTTTTGCACTGCATAATAATCTGAGGTTTCGTCATTAACATACTTACATACCCACTGTGACAGTATTCTGTCCATATCGACAGACCGTCTACAGTTGTTGGCACACACTTGACAGTGAAGACGGGGATAATTATCCTGCTACAGGTTTGTCTCCACAGAGATGTCTGTTTATTGACTGTTTATTGTAGCTGGAAGGCCGATGTTAATAGGCAGCAAAGTCCAGCTCCGGCCAAAAGTTAAATATCTCTATTTGATGTCCACAAAGCAGACATGATGGCAGTAATTAGCCTCAGGCTGTCAACACTTAGTCCTTGTTTAGCAATTTGCTATGGTAACTTGACTGCAATGCCAGATATCGATGTAGCACATGCATAGAGTCTTCCTGCAGCCGTATTTAGATTCAGGAGGCGAAAAAGGTGCCAGCTGCATGAAGTTGCCATTAAGGCATAATTCATGCAGACTTGAGATTATGAGTTTAATTATGTGTCATGAATTATTAGGATGAAGATCTTATTTTAGCAGAGGAGCAATATTTCACAAGAATAGGGTCTTAAATATTAGTTTATCCATTTATAGACCTTCATATCTCTAGTTTTCACACAGGCTCCTCTCTGTTTGCTCATGCTGTGACAGCGTTCAGCACTGACTCTATGAATCATGCATGACTGCAGTGGAAATAGACTTCATCTCTTATGCTGTGTACACACTGCTGCATCTGTTTGTATACACACACAAGCATTCGCACACACACAAACAAACACGCATTCGCGCGCACACACACACACACACACACCTATGGCGAGAGGGGTTAATCACTATCTGTTGGCACTTTGACATGTGCATATCTCAACATGGCTTACTGTGTCTCCCATGATAGCCCTATATGCATCTGTGAATTTGCACTTCTCTCAGACCACTGCAACAAGACTGTTTTATGGCTAATCAATGGGATGCTATGTGCACGTGTTTGTCTAAAACCCATATGTCAAACTATCACACAATAACCGAGGAAAGGAGTAGAAGCAGAGAAACGACAGCTGTATTGCGTGTGGATACAGTAATATGTGGAGTTGAGTAGATGGTGCGGAATATTGGGCTCTTAAAAATGATATGAGACTGTGGCGATATTTTGAGGAAATCTAAAAATAAATTTTTTTTCACAAATAGACTTTCATAAATCTTTGTGTTTTTAAAGAAGCTCTGTTCATTGTGAAATTATCCTGTCCAGATTTGGTTTTAAGTTTAATTAGAGATGATCACATGCTGTTCAGACTCAATAGACTGGAGACTCAACAGCGAAGCAATCTACAAGAAGGGACAGCTTCTTGAGGAAGCTTAGATCCATCAAGGTTTGCAGCAAGATGCTGTATATCTTCTATAAGTCTGTTGTTTAGAGTGTAAATTATTTTGCCATCATCTGTTGGGGTAGCAGCATCAGATCCAGGAACTTAAAAAGGCTCAACAACCTGATAAAGAAGACTCGTCGTGTTCTTGGGACTACTCTGGAACCACTGGAAATGATGATGTAAAGAAAGATTCTTCATAAAACCAAGAACATTATAGAGCATCCTCTTCATGAGACTATCCTACAACAACAGAGTGTCTTTAGTTGGAGGGTTATTCAGTTTTGCTGCAACACAGACCAATACAGGAGGTCCGTCCTGCCCACAGCAGCCAGCTTTTACAACAACTCCTTGAAGAAACTTCAATAATATGAGTTACAACAACACCTAATTTCCCTCTGGGATCAATAAAGTATTTTTTAATTGAATTAAGAAACTGGAATAAACCTTGGACTCAGCATGACTCGAAGCTCTAAAGGAGATGCCAACTTTATGCTGCTTTTGATTTTTCTAGTAAGTCTCAGACATGGGACTAACATCTCTCCAGGATGGAGCACATTCTAGTAGGTGGTCAGTAAACTAGTGGAAGTGCAGTGTGTCCCCTGGGTTAATGTGATCAAACCAATTAGAAGAACATATTAGCAGCTTATTCCTGCACCTTTCACCATGTTTCATATGTGTAGCACCAATATTCAATCTAACATATTGGGTTTCCAAGGAGCTTCCACTTCAGCTGGGTGTTCTGTGAGATTTTTGTGATTTTGAACTCTGAAGAGAGAAAATCGCATTCAGAGTTCAATCTAAGTGCATGATTAATGTATTGACCAAATATATGATGCTAGTTCCCACGTTAGTTTATGGTTTATTCTAGTCTTTGGCTTCAAGTCATAATTGTGAATGGTTAGTTAATGCTAATTAATATTTTCCCGAGGTCGCTGATGTTTTTTTTCTGTTTTTTTCAACAACTCTTGGTTTCTGGTACAAACAGAAGGCAGCACTACTAACCGTTAGCCAGTCGCTTGGTATCTTGTCTGTCACTTTGTCACGGTTTCGTTTTTCTACAGTACAAAAGATGCTACCAGATAAACGTTCTAAAAGTGACTGAGGCTTCTTTAATGCTCTTATAACAGTAGTGGTGGGTAGCCAGACAAGAAAACTTTAATCTGTGGCTTTCAGTCCAAAGGGGCATGTGCCGAGCTTGCCCCAGTAGTCAGCGGGAAACCCCGTGGGACGAGACTGAAAACTACGCAGACGGTGCTGCATTCTGTTCATCCCTTGCGGAGTACACACTAAAGAGACGAGGTTTTCAAAGGAACAAGGAGATAATTGATGATTCATTTTTCTCAACTGAACTTCCTGTACTACAGGCTCCGTGTTCTAAACTGTCTTAACACACTGACCAGCTCTATTCTCCCTGGTGAGGAGCAGTTCGATGAATATTCTGTTTGTGGGCTACAAGACACAGAGCACAGCAGTCAGAGTTAAATGTATTTCAACTTTGATGGAGCGGGCCCCATCTGCCCCACGCGCCTCCACACCGAGGTGGGTGCTGCATTTAATCTGCATTGTTCCCAGTCTAGGGCAAAACCTTTGTTTCCTGCCCAATGCCAAACAACTGGTGCTGCTTTCAGCCTCCGTCAGCACAACATGGCAACTAAAAACTACTTCGTTCTTTCAAAATAAAAGCATGAAGCACAGATTTTAGGCCACATAATAGTTGTGACTCACTACACCAGATAAAATCTCATGCTCACAACAACTGAATTGTACTTTGTAGGACAGGCTTCACTTTGACAAGAAATATGCTTTCATTTTTTCTATTCCCTTACACTCCTAGGGTTGAGAGATAAATGTTGAAAGAATTGGGCATCAGGAGTAGACAAAAGAAGACAAGGAGGACAAATGTAAAGGAAAAAAGCAGAGAACCAGAGGAAGGGGAGGCTGATTGAGGAAGAACAAAAAGAGATGTAATGCCCGAGAGAGATAGTGACTACAAAAAATGAAGATGAGAGTGTGTTATATGAACTAGGGAAATTGGAGCTTAATAGACAATTTCAGGTTACACGAATGGAGAAAAGTGAAAGGGGGAGAGAGATGTAGAAAAGAACATAAGGGAGGGGGATCGAGATGAGAGCATGTGAAGGAAGAAAATCTTCTCTAAAGTCTCTCCTGAGGCCAGAACTCTTTCTCCTCTCTTTCATACAGTATCACACCATCCAAGAGTAGACAACTTCACCACAGGATATTCAGAACATCCACAGTCGGATCAGGTTTAAACTCTAGTTTCCCATACTTTGCCGTTTCTACAGTCACCATGATAACTTAATACGCTTATGGAGTATTCCCTGGGAGGAGGCTGTCAATAACCCACTGTATATGTGGTAGACAGGATATATGATAGCGCAACTCCAGCTCTATATTGCTCATGTTGAGCATTGGCTATCCATATGTGCTCAAGGGAGAATTCAGTGTTTTTGTATTAGGTTTCTGCACACACCACCTGAACCCAATGGGAAAAGAGCAAGTGGATTATGGACCTGAGGAGAAATAATACAGGAGTGTAAAGGGTTTGGTTTGGCAAGCAGACATAAAACAAGTAGGCCATGTTTAAGGTGTTAAGACTTTGAAGATTCCTATGTTTAGGGTGAGGATTATAAAAACTGCTCAAAGCTTTAAATTTTGCTGTGTTGAGCTTTCATTAGCTTTGTATTGTACAAGTAATAATTCATTGCATTTTGCATATTTGGCTTTTGAAGTTGGGCATTTTGCAAAAATAAAATTTTCAGCCTGTAAAAGTTTGACAAAATGGCTCTCTGTCCAATGTCCACTAGCAAATACATTGTAGAACTGCTCTGATCAGTTTTAAGGAGATGAAGAGGAAAAACATGCCAGAAAAAGCCCACGTTAATACTGACAAATTCACCACCATCAGCCAGACCTTATGGTGGAAATAAACTCTGCTCAGCAGCCACCAAAACAACAAGCTGGTGTCTGCATCAGAGCTGTCCGCTTTTCTGACTTGGAAAAGACAACTTCCCGGTGTGTGTCGACCAATCAGAGGCTGTGGTTCAGGTGAAAAGGCCAATAAGATGCTGAGCTGGGGACTATGAAAGCTGTGGTTGCACTGCCAAAGGGTTCACGGGAGCAAACAAGCACTTGTACACACACATGCACAATAATTTCACACACACAGTGCCTTCCAAAAGTATTCATTTCCCTTACAATTTTTCACATTTTGTTTTCTGAAACCCACACATTTCAGGGTATCTTGCGGGATTGTGTGTGTTATACAAACACTGATGAGTGAATAAGTGAGAGATAAAAGGAAAGGGAAAAGTTGTTTTGAAAACAAATTACAGTTTAAACTGGCACATGCATTCCTATTCATCCCTCTTGAATCTAACTACCCTAAATAAAATTCTGTGCAAACTTTACCTTCAGAAGCCGGATAGTAAGTAAATCCACCTGTGTGCGCCTCAGAGGTTTGTTAGAGAAAATTAGTCAACACCTTTAAGAAGTGAACATCTTGATTAACCATCTTCAGCTGGAATTACAGCTGCAAGTCTTTGTTGGTATGTCTCAACCAGCTTTGCTCAGTTAGAGACTCAGGTTTTTGCCCAATGTTCTAAAATATTTTAAGGAATGCGTTTTCTTTCAGAATTGCCTTGCATTTTTCCTGAAATAAAGCCTTTCCATAGCATGATGCTGCCATCACCGTTTTTCTGTGGGCTAGTTTTATTCTGGGGTATCATGGTAAAGAGGGCTGAATTGAAATGCACACTACACTTTTTCAGATTTTAATTAAAAAAAAATAAAGATTACAGATTGCGTAATTCTCCTTTCACTTTTCTTAATGATGCCCTACTTTGTGGTGTTCTGTTGAGAAAAATCCCACTAAAACACCTGAAAATTTGTTGTATAAAACATGACGTGAAAAAAGTTCAATACTTTTGTAACGCTCTTAATGGCCAAACTGTTGGGCCACAGAGGCTGGGGAAGAACAGCTGGAAATCATTCGAACACTCAGGCTGAAAGAAAGGCCTCAAAACTTTGAAGAGTCTTCTTAGCATTATGGCCCTAGGTGTCATTAGCCTTTAGTTCAGTTGCACGTCTCCACTCTCCTTCCTTTTTCTCCCTCTTTAACCTTCTTTCCTTGTTTCTCCCTGGAGGGCTGGAATGAGAGGACAGATGATATCAGCTCGAGCCGTACACCATTACCTCAACGTCTGATAAACCAGTCGGCCACTCCATCACCCTCCTTTTTTTTTCTAGACTCTTCACCAGTGAGGAAAAAGCAGACATGGGGTCAGGAGGAGAAAATCTAGTTTGGATATAAGATGTGCGTCGGTGTGTATATTCTCAGCGTGCGTAGAGCGCAGCTGTTTGTTGAAGAAGAGATGTGACGTTTTAGGGGTCCTGATGGCATCCAATTAGGGGAGATAAAATGATGATGAATTGCAGTCTGCCTGCGGAGATCAACACCATTGTGTGTGTTTGGGTGTGCTCTCACAAACACACACTCAATACAGCAAGATGGCCAACTACAAAAGCAAGAGATTTGAAGAAAATTGTGCTGTGAAAAAGAAATAGGGGAAAGACAGACAAATACAAAGGCAAGAAAGTTTTGGTGCGGTGATTTTAGAAAGAATCTGAAAAATAGATTAGGAGAAGAGGTGGAAGATAAGCACAGCTAAAGAGGAGAGGACAAATATTCCGCTTAATTCAAATGGGAAATGAGAGGAAAAATGGCAAATGAAAAAGATGGATTAACTGATAAATGAATGGATAGAGAGAGCAAACAGAAGTCTGGAGAAGGAGCCAAACATGTCTGCAGGGAGAGTGGGTTACACAGTACAGGCTTGTATCATAGTCTGTCACACATCCTGACAGTGTGTGTATGTGAGAGGAATGAGTCTGTTTGCTGCCTTCACTCCTTTGACTTTATGAGATTTGTTAATATAACTAACCAGCTGCAATAACTGGAGGCTGTAAAGCTTTCATTTTAAGTGCATCAAAGCATACACACATTTCCAGACATTTACGGTGCTAAAAGTGGCAGGAGTGAGGCTAATGAGGGCCTTGGTGCTGCTCTGTGTAGGGTAGGTGCGGCGGGGCATGGTACAGGCTGGCCTGGCATGGCCTTACACAGCCTAATGAGATATAAACAGTGGACCTGCCACCTCATTCAGCCATACCACACAATGACTCTGTTTTAATTGGCCTGCTGTGTGTGTGCGTGTGCATGTGCGTCTGCAACATGTGGGGGAAATGGCAGGAATCTACCGAGAGCTGCTGCAAATTAAAGACTGCCATGTAATCACTCAGATGATCAGATTTAGATTTCAGGGGACTGTAGTGTTTTTAAAGTTGTATTTTTCAGTATATTTCCTTAAAATCACGGGAATGTTGGTACTTAATTTATGCAAAAATGTGTATTTAATAGGCTATGTCAGTTAGAAATCATTTGAGTCATGCAATTTTAGAGTTAATGCTTTTATTTTCCCCAGGAACTTATCTTCCTCTGATTTTGATCACTCAGTCCTTTACTGTCCTGCTCTGTTCTTTGTCTTCCTGCCTTTCATTTGCAGTCATTGTAAATAAAAGGCACTCTGTTTTTCAGGTCTTGTAGATTTGCTGCCTTTTGGGATTTTTGTCTTGTTTCGTTAGACAATTTTTGTCTACCCTTGGCTGTCAGACAGATGGTCGCACATTTGACAGTAGAAGACTTTGGAATGAAGAGGAGTTTATGTCCGACTCTAACTTCAAGGAGTCCGGCTCCTATGACTCCAAACCATAACGTCACTCAACCACCACCATACCTTTTCTTCCCAAATATCCACATCCGCTTGCCCCCCCCCCCCTCCTTTTTCAGTCTTTTTCTAATTGTAATCTCTTGGCCTTTAACAAGTACTCACTGAGGTCTGCAGAGTCTGAGATGTAGGTGTGTGTTGTGCAATCTCTGAGCATTTGACTGGCCAACTTCAGGGTGAATTCAGACAGGCAACTGCCTCAAATTGTTTGTAAATGTCCCTTTAATCTTTCCCAGATAGATGGAAGGCAACAGTTGATGGTTTTAGAATCCAGATGTCTTTCCGCCTTGGAATATTATCAACACGTTTTATTTTCCAGATTAACAAACAAGCAAAAACGTCCTGCTTTTTGAAAGGCGCACACTGATGATTAACTATTCAAGTGACTTGAACCTGGCTGCTACTTCCCTTGTTAAATCCAGTAGAAGCTGAGAGTACAGTTAGTCGACCCCCCCCCCCCCCCCCCCCGCACATTTTGGATTCACCTTTGGAAAATAAATGACTGTGTGGAATCCATTGTGTGTTTTTGTACAGATAAGCTTAGATTTAAATAGTTTTAGAACCTTGTAAGGCCCAGATCATTTTATGTGAAACCACAAGAGAGCCTTTCTCTCTATCATCTTTGTTTTGAGCGCCTAACTTCCCTTTTATGTCTCTGTCTCATCGTCATCTCTGACAGGTGACGGGCAGAGCTCCCACGCTCTTGTCCTGGATAAACAAGAATTAATTGCTGCACAGCTATCATCATATGCCAACAGCTCCACTTGCCCTCCCCCCCACTTTAATTATCTATTTCCCATTCCTACCTATGGCCACACATCCATTCAATTTGTAACCTTTACTCCACATTTGCTCTGGATTTCACCAGTTCAATTTCTTTATGATTATTAGAAGATTGCAAGAATGAAATTTACATTCTGGGCCTAACAGAGCTACCCAATTTGTTTTGTCTGCTTGAGCAGGTGTGGTTGCTTTTGGGTGGTAAAAGACATACTCCAAATAAAGAGTTTTCTGCCAGGAGAAGCCATTAACTCTTTTCTTCAAATGCCATGCTAAATGAGACACCTCAAGCCAGAAAAGGTCTAGTTTTAAAGTTATGTGAAGTTAATAGGGGCATTTTTCCAGTCAAAAAACGAAGAGCAAAAGAAAAGGTATGGAGAAATATTCTGTTAAAATCTCATTCATGTCCGTCCATCCATCCATCCATCTGTTTACCCATCTTTTTGTACCTCTTTAGAAATTTCTAGCACACATAGGCTGCTATTTATACTTTTAAAATGGACAAAAAATGGATTGAAACTCTGGAATTTTACAATGGAAAAATGTGTGGGAACCTTTTACCAGCTATGAGTTGTCATCTCTATCTTGTTCTTGAGGCTACTTTATTAAAGTAGCCTGCTGATAGTTTGATAAGGGAATGTCAAATACAGTTTTTTGTACATGTGCTTATTTTGGTGAGTTGATGAGGGAAGAAAGGCTGCCAGATGAATGGCATAAAGTTGACAGAAAAGCTAAAGAGTGACACTGAAAATATGAACATATTTGCAAAACACTACATATCAGCTTTTTTCCCCTCTGTTAGAAGTCTTGTAGCTTACACTAGCTTAATGCGTTGGCCAGAAAATAAGAAACATTGACTATGACAGCATTATTTTTCTCCAAGCCAGCATTTTTCTCCTGCTCCCTTCTTTCTGTGTTTCTTTCTATTAGTGTAGAAAGTATTAGTCCATGCCTGTGAGTGTGTGTGCGTGGGTCTCTGTGCGAGAGATAAGCTGGCTAACTGGGTCCGGCCATGCTCCAATCCTGTTAGCATTAGCGATTAGCACTGGCTAACAGTCTCCTATTATGAGCAGGGAGTGATTCCAAGTTGCATGACCTCACACATACTGTACACACATTCACACTCCCTAAGCTGTGGGAAGGATTACCACTTGATCCTTGATTAGGAGGCCATATCTGTCTGGAAGTGGACTGTGTATGTATAAATGAGTATAGTGATGTATAAATCTTGAATTAGAAAGACACTACATACTAAACTTTATCTAGTCGGGCAAGGACTACCGTATTTCAGATGGACCAACTTTCAGTCAAAGTCCTCTGTTTCCCCATCTGTCCTTTTGCGACATATCTTATAGCCAGAAGGTTTTTCAGTTGATTGAAGGATGTGTTCGGTCAGGTCTGACTTTCCTGTCATCACCTTTTGAAAACTGTCAAGAGATTGAGAAAACCCTGTCTTGTCATAGGTATAGACTTGCCCAGGGCAAGTTTGATATTTTTAGGTGTCCAGATTCAGAATGACTAATTATCTGACTTTGACACTCGGAAAGTACTAGTTTTCTTTCTTCTCTCTTTCTTTCTTTTATTCTTTCTTTCATTCTTTCTGGAATATGCTGATAACAAAACACTTTATCAATAATCTCATATGTAACACTTGTTTATTGCTCCAGCATCACCGATATTGTTGTCCTACTGATCTTTAGCTACATTCAAACATTGCTTTTCTGTGCTGTTCCCCCTGGGGGGGGGGGCGCCAGTAGGCTACAGGATGGGAGGGAAAAAACTGAAAAAGAAAATTTGCAAAAAAAAAAATTATTATTAAACTACTGTCATAAAAATTTCTAGTTTTGTATATAAATAACTCCTGAATAGAAATTAAAATGTGTTTTGAATAAATTTAATTTGTTTGTCGATGGTGAGCGCAGATGCAGGTGATAAGCGGTTTCAGCGAGTCACACTGAAGCTCTCTGGCTCTCCAGGGGGCGGGTGTTACAGCGGTTGTATGAGCTGCGAGAGGAGGTGAAGTGGTTTTTGACAGAAATCAAATCAGATCTGGTGAAGAATCTGGATGACACTATATGTGGCTTGCGTCTCTGTCCTATTTGATCTATATTTGACCGCTTGAATGGCCTTAAACTGTCTTTGCAATGCCTCGAAACTCATATTTTGCTCCTTGCAGACAAAGTGCATGCCTTCACACAAAACTAGACCTCTATGGGCGCATCAGTCGAAGGAACCCCAACCTTGTAGACTTCATCACTGATGCAGGCATGTCACACGATTTCTCCTCTCTATTTCAATCAGCGTCTGAGCGCCTGTCGGCAAGGAGAAAACTATTTGCGACGTACTTTAAAGAAGATTATTGCTCTTTTGTGTGGGTTCGAGATCCGTTTGTGTGCACAGCAAATGAGCTGTCAATTTAGGGTGACCAACCGTCCTCTTTTCCCCGGACATGTCCACTTTTCATGTGCTGTCCGGGGGGATTTATAGGCTGATGAAAATGTCCGGGTTTTTATTGTTTTTCATAGGACCATGCTTAAACTGACTGGTGTGATGCATGCATTATGACAGCCTTTCTCTCATGTAATGTCCTCCCGAGCTGGTTCTGATCTGTTTATTGACGCCACAGACAGCAGGCGCATTGCACAGCGCAGCGCTGTTCTGAGCCGAGTTGCACCGCACCGCGTTATCCTGCATTGCGCAACGCTGGGCCGCGCAGCGCCGAGCTACTGCTGTTTACAAGAAGTCAAAGCACAAGCTTCATGCACGAACCACAAAAGATATACTGTCAAGTCGCAACAAATGGTTGGTGGAGTGCACCATTCACATATCTGGCATGAGTTTTTCTGTGTGACAAAAGTGGCAAATATCCCAAAGATCACATGGACACAAAAACTATAAAAAGCCTGAGCAAAGTGAGAGTTCATCTATAAACTGACTTTGGAGGATAAAGATGCAAACTAAACAGAGTAAGCACTTTTTTATTGTGTTTTTTAGTCTGCAGCTGTTTACTTTTATTACAGTGAAAATAAAATAAAACTTTTTCTTCAGTTTTTGTCCAATGAAATTTAAAAAGTAATCTAATATTGTTGCTGGTAACTTTTTTTAATTCAGAAGAGTAACTATTTCTATTATAATTTATTTCCAGAGACTATAAAATCATTTTCTACTTCAGAAAGCCTTTTTGAAGTTTGTTATTTAACTAATCTTTTCTAACCACATTGAGAATGCACACTTTAAATATGTTAAAATAAAAAGTCTTGGCCAAGTCCTGAAAGTGTTTCAGTACTGTGCCAGGTGGCCTCTTTTTTGGAAATCAAAATATGGTCACCCTATTGATATGCAGGACCAGCTTATTGAGCTGAAGAGTGACAGTAGACTGAAGGAACTCTTTGGCTCCTCCCCTCTTTCGTCATTCTGGGCAGCATTGATGCAGGAATACCCTCAACTCTGTGACTTCGCCTTGAAGATTCTCCTTCCTTTCACGTCGACATATTTGTGTGAGGCAGGATTCTCATAATGACTGCACTCAAAACAAAATACTGCAATCGTGCACAAATCCAGGATGATTTGAGGCTATGTTTATCAAACATTTAACCAAGAATTGAGGATCTTTGCATGGCAAAGCAGGCTCAGGTCTCACATTAACATCACCTACCTGCAAACTTCTGTAAAAAATGCAGATGATGCCTACAATTAGCCTAGTAATAATAACAATAATAAAGCATACGGGGAGGGGAGGGGAGGGGGGGGGGGTGCACTGGGGCAAAAGGTTGAGAACCCCTGTATTAGGTTATCCAGTGGTGTAGGCTGTCTGATTCAGGGGGAAACGGTGCATGTTCTCATTCGCTGCTCAGCAGAAAAGTGGCAGTGACGGTGAATAGTGACTTGACCTCTTGTCCTTTACTGTAGCAGGTCATCTGTCCTGAGGGGGATACAGCACAGCAGCACAAAGACACAGTTAATGACTCTGAAATATAGAAGTGGATTCAGCATAGAGCCATATAACACATTTGACAAAATCGTAGAACTCAAGATTACCGGAGGGATACAATTTCCTCGGCCCTACTGTTAGGTGTTTTTGACGCGTTGATGTGTCTGATGGGTTCGCTGAAAATGTGCTGGCATATATCCTTCACTTCAACATTAATCAAAGATGATACTCATTATCCTCCTTTTCTCAAATTAAACACCTCAGTTTGTCTTATCCTAATTACAAACTTTTTTGTGTTGCTTTGAGTCTGTTTTAATGAAGATTAATTAGATCTAAATTATGCTGCTTTTTATGGCTACTTTAGTTTCCAACTAGACTCTCACTTCGTGAAAGACAAACGTGTGAATTTGAGAAAGACACCTGATAGTGTTTGGTGCAAAAAAAGACTCAGTTATTACATTTCAGAAACCTTTATCAGCTTAAGAACCTGCCAAATACTGTCTGTAAGTGCCCTACTTTTATAGTGGCTTACAAAAGTATTGCCTCTCAATTTTTTTTTTTTTTACATGTTTTCACTTTAAAACCAACCTCACTGCATTTTATTGGGATTTTCTGTGAAAGGCTCTTGAATTATTTGTATTCAGTCTTCTTCACACCAATTGCCTTCAGAGGTCACTAAATCTTACATCAGGAAGACCCAGGGACACAGCAGATGGGGGAGGGAGAAAGTTATGGAGAGCATTAATGCAGGGCTAGCTTCTAAAACTATTTTAAGCTTCGAGTATGTCACAGAGCTCTGTTCAATACATTATCTGAAAATTGAAAATGTATGTGGCATAGGCAAACCTGTCCATCAAAACTGACGCGTAAGGAGAATATGAATCAAGAGAAGTAGGTCAGAGGCCCATGGTAGCTCTGGAGGAGCTGCAGAAGTCCACATTTCAGAGGATTTTTTTCAATATGGACAACTATTAATCTTTAAGAGGAAAGCTATTGTTGAAAGAAAGTCATAGCAAAGCTAACTTTGCACATCACTCTGAACGCACCATCTCCACCATGAAACATGGTGGTGGTGCCAGCATTGTGATATTGTGATGCTTTTTTATTTTACAGGGAGAGAGCGGCTGGTCAAAGGTAATGAGAGGATGTATGGAGCTAACCTGGAAGAAAATCAGGTGGAGTCAGCTAAAGAAAGGAGATTGGAGTGCTGGTTCACCTTCCACCAGCCCAATTAACCTAAACATTAATCCAGAGCTACAATGGTTTAGATTAAAGCACATTCATGTGTTAGAATGGTGCAGTCAAAATTTAATCCAATCTACAGTATAATCAGTAACATGATTTGATGCTTGATGTTTACCTTCCAGTTTTTGCCAATAAAAACAGGCAAAAATGTCCGTCTCTAGATCCGCAATGCTGGGAAGCTTGGTAGACTACTTGTAGCGCAAGGTGGTTTTACAAACTTCTAACTCACAGCTAAGGGAAAAGCACACCTAATAGAAAAGCACACCACACTTTTCAGATTCCTTTTGGAGAAACAGCTTGGTAACTGTGTATCTATTTTCAATTTACAGTAATGCACATTGTGTTGGCGTATAACATAAAATAGTTCCTTAAATCACTTTACGTTTCATCTTCTTCTCTGCCTGGTCAGAATTAGCTTTATTGCTGACGCCTCATTTGTTTTCTCCTTTCATAATTATTTATAATTCACATTTTTCTTGTGTCTTATTTCATGTTATCCAAACCTTCACCAGTGCTGTATCTCTGTGTATCTTTCCTACCCTGCATGCTCTCACACACCCAAACGTACTATTGCGCTCTCTTCACCCCTTTCAGAAAACATCTTCTTGTTCTCAGGCTGACTGGGTGGTCTCTTGGTGGTGAGCACTGAGAGGAGGATGAAAAAGACTGAAGAAATCTGTATGTTTAAACCAGAGAAAAACAATAGCTGATGTCCAAAATGTGGTGTTAGTGTGGTGTATTCTCTTCCTGTGTTTTTTTGGTTTACTATATGTCATCTATGTTTCCTGTACAGAGCGTTTGATGAGTGTTTGATGAATTTTCCTGCAACCTTCTCTGGAAACTGCCCCATGTGCGGGATGCGTATTTATAGCGCTGCGCCTGAGATGTTTGGTATATGCGATAAAGGAATTTGCTTCATATTTCTTCGTTTGACTGTGGGTGTTTTGGGGGCATGGAGATAGACGAGAGAAAGTCGGGCCGAGATTGATAGCAGGAGAGGATCGTGCAGAGGTGTGGGAACGGAATAATGAGAGGCAAAGGAAGACGAGGGGAAGAGGCGGGAGTTGGGAGGAGGATAGGGAGAGAAGGAGGTGCAGAGGAATGTGTGAATAGACCAAGGCAGACGTGTCAGAGAACAAATTGAAAAGGCCAATTTCACTTTAGCCCCCACCAGTTCAGGCGCTTATAGCCTGGCCATGGCCTCTTATTCCGTGTGTAAATGAATGGTGTCCACGGAATAACACACAATCACCTCCCTCTATCCATCTTGGCCTCGCTATTTCTCCTTCACCCTTGCTGTTGAATAATCTGCTCTCTGCTCTTTTTCCTGTATTGCCGGATCAGGCTTCTTCTCTACAGCGTTTCTTGAATTTTCCCCCACCTCTTGACTTTCAATCACACATAACAAGTATGTTTTTGTACACTAATCGTTACTTGCTGCATGTTGGTCTTCTGTTGCACTCCTTCCCCATATATGAACCAGGTTTTTTCTAAATGCACCTCGATGATTTGGTAAATATGGTCTCTAAGCATGGTTTACATACTTCAGCATCAACTCACTTTCAATTGTAGTCCAACACTGCCTGAATAAATCAGAGCTAAAATGTGCTTGATATCCCATTTTGGCAGGACTTCCTCTTTCAAATTAGAAACTACCATTTTAATCTGAGCTACACACCGCCATGTTTCTTTATTCTTTTTCTACCTTCCGGGCACACTAAATGCAAATCATCCGATCACAGAGGCAAAGAAAGAATTAATCAGCTACTCACAAATTGCGACATTCCTATGTCCTTTCATTTTCTTATCTTGTCTATGCACATTTCTTCACCCCCCCCTCTAAAACACATTTAAAATCACTATTATTATCTCACAGTATCGCTCTAAAGTGGGAGATATCGCATAGTGGTAGCAAGTTGTAGCTTGATTCAATCTCTGAGGACCCTGTAGCCTCAGGACGGGGGCTTTCACATTAGATTTTATCACCACTTCACCACAAGAGAAGGGGCCTGCTATCTCTGCCCCCTGAAGCTACAGAAGATGGTGACCATAGCAGAGGAGGGGAAAGCTATTTGGCACCTTCTGAGTGACAACGGTATTAGGTCGTATCTAAACTACTGCAGGCCATCATCTCTACGTCACGGAATCTGTTGCGTATCACCGCTATTCTGTGTAGTGGCTGCTACATTTTTTGGCAATAAATTCATGTTTTTTTTGTTTTTGCAGTAGCATTATCTTGCACTGAAAATTTTAGAAAAATCTAAGATTTAATCTGAGTACATTTATTCAGTTGGTGAGAAGAATGCTTCATTTCATTTTTTAAAGCCTTACTGAAAAATCTCTGTTTTTGTCACCAAAAACTGTTTGGTTGTGGACAAGAAGTAGAAATAGTGCAGAAGTTCACAATTTGTTTTAAAATGTCCAGGTTTATGTGGACAGATACCGAGGTGCCCATTGAGGAAGGTTGATTGTGTGCCTAATGAGCCATTTTCTCTCTTTACTTACCATATGTTCTGAATGTGTACTAATGGGGTTCACAGGATTTTTCAAATAAAAATCTGGTGTTTCAAAATCTTCATTATGCCATTCACCTGAAAGAAGATCCCAGTATAAAACAAGTAAAAAGATCCTCAGCATCCTAGATTCTTCACAGTACTTAACAATGGGCTTGAGGTGGCTTTCTGCACATTTGTCCTTTTTCATCACAAGCCTATCTGAAATGTTTGTGGCCAAAAAGCTTGTTCTTATTGCCATCTGACCAAAGCACACAGTTCCAGTTAAGGTGCCAGTAGATTTTAGCTTCACTCCAGGTTTGTGATGGACAGAAAAATCTTCTTTTGGCATTAGTCTCAAACAACCTGTTGGCTGTAGACTGTATCAAATGATTTTGTTGACTTAATGACCCCAAGATGTCACTCTGGTCCAGTTCAACATCAGTGAGCTTTGTAGATGTTATCTTCATTTTATCCTCCTGTTTCCTGTGTCAACATAGATTTGGATCCTCCTCCAGTCTATTGGTCAGTGGCTTATAGAACTGGACCTCTGTGCCACATCATATATTTTTATATACGCCATGGAAACAAAGTCATAAATTACTGATTAGAAGTTTCTGGAAACTCCGATCAACATAAAACAAAGTGTATATTTTAGAAAAAGCTAGAGTTGCATCTTGTTTCAGGAGACTGTTGGCATAAATGTGGCTGGCACTGTAAGAGAGAAAGGGATAATGCTGCTTGTGCTTTCAACACTTCTCCTAAATGTCTTTTGAGAAGACAGTTTACCTCTGTGTGAATCCCTGGGGAGGTGGTGTACCTTCTAAAGCTGCATTTTATTTGGTGGCGATAATTGTCGTTATTTATTTGTTAGGACGGGTCTCAAAGGAGCTCTTTTCTATGTCATTGCTTCAGTTCACACACCATCAGATTACGGCTTCTGAGACTTGTTGTCTCATTTAAAGCAAATCCATAAAACTGATTATGCCGACGTGGAGTCAATTACGTTTCAACTCTTATTAGTTCAGGATGCAAAAATGAAATTAGATGAGAATATTATTGTTAGAGATATATTAGGCTTTTCATTCATCACTGGGATGGAATGAGTCATACAGTGATGGGGATCCCAATTTCTTAATCAACTCTGCGCTCTGCCAGGGAGCCATGGATGTGCCGTGTGTGAAAATCACAATATAGCCTGTCTGTCATACTTCATTTTTATGGCCCCTTTGACTGTGTGAGCGCTGTAGCATATCACATTACTACCAGCTAGTAGCTAAACTCAGTTTCTTCTTTCTGATTTTTCTCCTACTTTTTCCTTCTTTTATTGAACTAATGCATTTTTTACTATTGTAAGAAAAAGTTTAAAGGAAGAACTTGGTTCTAATCTTGGTGTTAATGTTGTTTTCTGTTTCAGTATACGTATGAAGGCAGCGATATCAGTGACCTGCCAGTAGATCTGTCTGTAGTTTGGAATGGACACTTCGTCATCGACAACCCCTACAACATTAAAGGTGAGTTGGTCATAAGTCAGTCACTTATTACACTATTTACACTACGATATTTGCAACTAATTAAAAGAATGGTTTGACAGAAAATTTGACCGGTTGTGAAACATTTTTAAAGTTTTGGTTTACCTTGATACTTGCAACCAGCACACCCTAGACAAATATTTTAAAAACTACTGCTTTTACCTCACATTACATTTTTGCGGTTTTTGACTATGGCATAGATCCAGACATATTTTAGTGATGGTGTTAATTCATTTGGACAAAGTCATCTGTAATAGTAGGAAAACAAAATGTGAAATATATTTATAATATTACATTTGCTATTGGGTAGTTTTATTTAGCCATCTTTTTCTTTGCTATTAACAGTGCTCAGACACTCTTCACATGTTTATATTTTAAATGTCTTGAATCCACTGTTTGCATGCAAATGGTTTTCTTGAATGGAATCTCACTGCAGTCAATCCTCACACCTGAGACAAAAGATAGTTAGAAAGACTGGAGTCAGAAAAGACAGGGTTAGCTGAGCAAAATCACATTAATCAGCAATTATAATGCAATATATCGCAATCACTCTGCATTAATGGCGTCATGTCAATAGACCGCCTCGCTTCCGCCTACCTTTTCGACTTTGCCAACATATTTCCTATGGGATTGAGTTCAGGATTTTCTGATGACCACTTCAAAACATCAACATTGTTGTCCTATAGTCACTTTGTTACATGTCTGGCTGTTTAGGGGTGTTGATTCAACATATACGCATTATGTTCCTTCCATTCTGATGCCATCTACATTGTGAAATACACCAAATCCTCCTGCAGAGAAAGCAACCTCATAGCATAATGCTACCATCTTAGTGCTTACTAGGGATGGCTATTGTTAAGGATTTATCGATACTACTACTCTCAACGATACTCCTTATCGATCCGGTACTTTATCTGTATCCTTATCGGTACTTTTTTTTTTGAAAGACTAAAACAAAAGGGGAAAAACACAAATAATGAACTATATAATTGTTTTACTTTTTAACAATTGCAACAGCAAAGCGCAGAAAGAAGGAAGCAGTTGTTCAAAAATATCCAGCATTTATTAATTGTAAGAATAAAATAGCAGGTTAACTGTAGTTTAAGATTTTTTTTAACTTGGATAAGAAGGCGGCTGTTGTTCAAAATATCCAGCATTTATTAATTGTAAGAATGAAATGGCAAACTTATGTCCATGTTTCACATGTTTGCTTTGCATACCTGTTGTATCTGATTCAGGGGTTGTTGTTGCTGCAGCACTCAGGCGGTCAAACACCGTGCATCTTTCTGTTTGTAGTTGGTTTATTTTGGCAAGGTGTTTGGTCAAATTACTTGTGTTCCCGCCTTTGCAAGCAAAGCTTTTATTACATATGTGTCAGCGTGCATTGTTGGCATCTATTTTCGTAAAATGAAGCCAAATTTTGGATCTTTTCGTTCGCTCTGCCATCGTATCTGAAGGCGAAAACACACGTGAGCGCGCAGCAGTCGCCACTCCGTCCCCGCAGCGTGTGTGCTCGTTAAGGAGGAGTGGGCTGCAATACAGTGTTTGGCTTGTGTTTATATCTCCCGCCAAATGTAGCTGTGGTCATAACCGCCAAACACTTGAGCTTCATCAGACCACAGGACATGTCTCCAAATTTGAGGTTTTTGTCCCTAAGTGAATTGGGAAATTGTAATCTTGTTTTTAATGCTGCCTTCAGGGTTTAATGGGTTCCTCCTAAAAAAACACAAAAAACAAATTTCTTTCTAACTATTCTGGAATTTAGCAAAAAGAAAAAGTTGGTACTTCCAAGTGACCCAAAACAGGAAGGGTTTTATCCGATTGTGTCTGACAATGAAGAAATAAAGGTCAAAGATATTATTATACAGTTTATGCAAATGTATGGTTACTGTATATGTAGGCATACAACATTTGTGTAACATCTCCAATCTGCATATATATGTAATGTTTTGGTTTATGACCCCACCTTGGCCTCCAAATAAAGAGCCATGTGGGTAGTGATTAAACTCGTACACATGCTCTATTGCATCACTGTGGGACAAGACAATGAGATCATGTTTGTTGGATATAATTACTGGTAAAACACTCTTTATAATGCTGTCTTTATAATTATTGTGGCTTATACGGCACAGCAGGGGGACTATAACATTATCCCCCTGCTGTGAGCTGAAATAACCTCATCACCAATGTTCAATATGGCCTGTACACAGAGTGGATGTACGCGCACTCAGAGGGAGTGACATTGTCGGGTTCTGGTTGTTACTCTTTGATGGTTGCAGACACAGCTAGAAGCTGATGGATTTTTTTGTCTTGACATATTCCATATACTCAATCTGTTTCATCTATAAAGCTGGTAAAGCAGTGATTGTTGCCATTTGTTAGTAATACAAGTCACTTCATGTATTGATCAATCCCGGTTGTCTAAATGTACCAACCAAGCTGTTGTTGTATCACATTTCACATGTTTCTCGAGCTGCCTCTGATGTCATACAAGTGTATCTGTAACATATACCACATGTCTGTAGAAACACATTCAGACAGTATCAGCATTAGGCATCAGTGGCTCTGCATTGTGTTGTCGCTAATATGAATCTCCTGAGTGCAACCAGAGGGCATCTACAGGACAAAGATGTTCCCTTGCCATTAGGGTAAACATCTGGTGGAGTGTTTGTGATCCTTCTCCATCATAAATATGCTTAGGTTAATGTAATTACAGGGAAATCGTTTAGCTGCTTGTAATTGGTAGAGTTTTTTTTAAAGCTGCACTATGACCAATGGGATTTGGAATGAATATTGGGAAGAGGGAGAAGTGGTCTTTGAGTGAGAGAATCTTAACTGTGTCTAACCAAATACATTTTTATGGAAAAATGAAACGAGTCCATTTCAAAATAAAACCTCTTTGTTGTTTCACTTTGTTGGATTGGCACATAATTTGAAGAAGTTGTTGACAGCATGTATTCTCTTGCCCTAATAATAACAAAAAACAATTAAAGCACTCTGTTTTTGCTATTCTCATCTGCAGCTCACCTGTACAAGTGCTTTGCGCTAAGAGACAGCTGCGGGATGTGTTTGAAGGCAAACCCCAGGTTCGAGTGTGGCTGGTGCGTAGGAGAGAAGAAGTGCTCCCTCAGACAGGAGTGCACTCCCCCAGAGAGCATCTGGATGCATGCTACAACTGGAAACAGCCGCTGTGCACACCCAAAGATCACAAAGGTAAGCCCTAATTTCAGTAATGCATACAAAGATGTTGAAAAAAATACAAATAGAAGAAAATTGTATGTCTCAAGACACAGCCTTTCATCTTGCAATGATAGTAATACCCATAAGTTAAAATTTATATTTTTCTTCTCAGACTTCTTTATAAATGTGATGAAATCAAATGAAAAAGGTTTCCACCGTTTAATCCGAATACTTTAGATTTCTTAGCAATAGGGATGCACAATTTTAGAAAATCTTGTGTTAGTGATAATATTGGTAAATATTTCCAGGACAGTATCAGTCGCGATATATGCCTATTTATTTATTTCCTCTCTGTCTAATCTGTGCTTCCATCACTCTGTTAGCTTTAGCATTTTGGCCGATGTGATTTTGTGTTTGCTGTGAGCATCTGCTGCTGTGATACTCTGTTCAACTGGCTAAATATTACATTACTATGCGATATGAATATTGTACACACTGATATTGCAACGATGATATATTCGCAATATATTGTGTATCCCTAGATGCACAATATATAGAGCCAATTTGTAGAGCCAATGTAATGGCTCTACACAACTTCACATCAGTGGATGGAAGCAGCTGAACATCTCACATTTCCACACATAATCAGCCTGTGTTTTTTTTATAACTGAGATTTCTCACGTTTAGTTTCATCCTAAAAAGTCACCTCAAGCTGATGCTACTTCATGTGGTAGATGGAACACAATCTGTAATCCATTTGGTTCAGAAACTGAAACGCCAAAACAATTAGCATTTACATCATTCCTAAACATTTCATGAGCATTGTTTGTAGAGAGTTATAATTGATTTTTTAAATAACCACTTTTCTGGATGTCCGCAACAATTTTGTACCTAAATAGTCAAAACCTGCTGGCCTGAGAACGTTTATGGTCAAATACAATACCCATGGTAACCTCAACGGTGACATGTCAGAATTGTTACTCGCTTGGAGCCATTTGTTTTTTGTTGGCATGAATGTTAGCTCTCAGGTTTGCGTTGTTTCCCTTCAGGCTAAGTTTTCAATTTTATCATAATGCTCAGCAAAAAGTGTTCTCTTCACCTATTTACTTTCATAAAGCTGACCCAAATTTCCTGCAACAAGGACTTTGGGGAATGAGCTCACCCTGTCCTTTTCCTGTGTTGCCCCTAAAGCGGCCACGCTTCTTTGATTTATTTGTGCTAAGTCTTTTACATTAAGAAAATAACCTGTTTTTTGTTTACAGCAACAGGTAATGGTGAAGTTCCACAGAC
>OY747708.1:23960000-23967500 GCA_963556495.2 Valencia hispanica
CAGTGATATGAAGAGAGGTGGGACAACAGTTTCAAAGGTTACCGTCAGTAGAACATTAGCAGTCATGGTTTAAAATCATGCATTTCAAGGAAGGTTCCCCTGGTCATGTCATCACATGTGAAAGCCCATCTGAAGTTTGCCAATGACCATCTGGATGATCCAGAAGAGGAATATAAGAAAGTCATGTGGTCAGATAAGACCAAAATAGAACTATTTGGTCTAAACTTCACTTACTGTGTTTGGAGGAAAAAGGAGGAGGAGTTGCATCCCAAGAACACCATACCCACTGTGAAGCACGGGGGTGGAAACATTATGCTTTGGGGCTGCTTTTCTGTAAAGGGGACAGGATGACTTCAGGATTTGTAGTAAGGAGAGGATGAATGGGGCCATGTTTTGTGAAGTTTTAGATAAAAATATTCTTCTGTCACTCAGAGAGGTGTAATATGGCTGCTTGAGTAAACAGCCAAAGAAGCCAGTTTATTTTCTTCTGGCCAACGAAAGCAGCAACTTTTAAAATTGCGACCCATCCATGACTCTCCCACTCTCTTTGCTGCATCCAGCAGTCCACCTTTTATGTACACCCTTAAAACCCTGCCTTCTCAATTCAGTTTGGCCAATCACCTCAGCCTTCCAAAAGAAAAACAAAGTTCAACTTTCACATCACCATTAATGATTCACTTTCAAAATGAGATAGCAAACATACATACAACATACACAATTTAAAAATCATTTATCCTCTTCATTTCTTTGACTTTTCCTCTCATTGACAACCAAGCATTTCCTATATAAGAGCTGGATTTGAGGCGAACTTCCTCTTTAGCTCTAACAAGATGGCTGCCACAGAAGAGACACCCTCATGGTAACAAACAAACATTTTAATTTTGGAACAAAGCATGTTCACAATACATTCCCAGTGTAGAATTAATATAGTGCAGTTGGGGAAGAACTTAGTGCTTCTTAACACCTTCCATCAGTGAGAGAATTGAAAATTAAACGTGGCTGGATCTTCCAGCATGACCATGATCCCAAACACACCACCCGGGCAACGAAGGAGTAGCTGCGTTAAAAAGCATTTCAGGGTTCTGAATTGGCCTAGCAAGTCTTCAGACCTCAATCCAATAGAGAATCCGTGTAGGGAGTTGAAAATCAATGTTGCCCAGCGACAGCCCCAAAATATCACAGTCTAGAGAAGATCTGCATGGAAGAAAAAAACAAAATACCAGCTACAGTGTGTGCAAACCTGGTGAAGACCTACAGGAAACGTTTGACCTCTGTCACTGCCAACCAAGGTTGCATTACGAAGGATTGAGGTTAACTTTTCTTATTGGCGAAATAATTTTTTTCTGCACCAATATACAAATAAATCCTTTAAAGATCATACAATGTGATTTCCTTGGAATTTTCTTTACCTTCTGTCTCTCATAGTTGAAGTGTACCATTGATGGAAATTACAGACCTCATTTTTTTAAGTTGGAAAACTTGCACAATCGGTGGCTGCCAAATAGTTTTTTGCCATGCTGTGTGTATGTGTGTGGGTGGACGTGCGTGTGTGTAGACTTGTACTACTTGACTCCTTAGTACATTTAGTGTGCGACAGCCTGTGTTGCTTTGAATCCTTAATGGAGATATTTGATAATTGGAGCAGTGGCACATAGATAAATCACTGAACTAATGCTCCTTCTCCTATCATGCTCATTTCAGTTCTCTCTTAGAAACAAACATGCAGAGACATTGGGGTGTGTGTGTAGGAGAGATGTGAGGGGGTGGTTGGGGGCAAGCATGTGCTCCTGCATGCATATGTAGGGCTAAATTTTACCCTCTGGGCAAGATGTTGGTGGCAGTCAAAAAGCTGGCACAGAAGAGCTCCAGAATCAGCAGGAGAGGATACCGCTGGTTTCAGAGGGGAGGAGGAGAGATGAAAAAAAACAGAGCTGGGGGAGACATCGGAAAGAGGCATTATGCTGAGCTCCACCACCATCCTCACCTCTTTTCTCCACCTATGACATTTAAAGTCTGACATTTAATGCCAAAAGAACATCCACAGATGGCAACCGCCCTCTTTTCATTTGCCGTTTTATTCTTTCGGCCAAAGAGCATCACATCAGCCACAAAGATTCAATATAATTGTGTTTCCAACCAGTCACTCGGTCAAGTCCACTTTTCCTTTTTTTTTTTTTACATCTTCCCGATTTATTTCTAGAAGCTTTGTTTGTTGTTGCACTATATAAAATGATCTGTGGCCTCTAATTTCACTTGGATTGGAGGTGTTTGTTCAGCCAGAAAGGAAACTCCACAGAACATAGAACAAGTGTCGACACAGTTGGACAGAGACTTCATAACAGCAAGTAGTGAACCTGTTTGTTATGCAACTGCCCATTTGAAATGACTTTGATTGTGTTCAGTTGGGCATCGTTTCCATAACGGCTCTGGCACCTGAACAGCAGTTAATGTGTGTTAAAATGTGATTTTAGAAATTGCAAAAAAAATAAGCCCTTAAGCTGCTGAAGTCCAGATTTATGTGGGAGTTTGCATATTCATGTACAGTCCCTTATTCCCATTTAGTCACTTTCTGAAAACAATCTTAAATGTATTTCATTAGAATTTTATATTATTGACCAACATAAAATAGTGTATAATAAAGTAGAAGCCATGATTTTCAATGTTTTCTTATAGAAATGTAAAAAGTGTTGTGCATTCTTCTTTACCCTGATACAAGAAGAATAAGATCAATTGCAATAAATTGCCTTCAGAATTGTTCTAGTGGTAAATGGTTTAATCTCAAATCCATCTTTTCTGTGAAAACCTCTGTAACTTCTGAATAGACAGCATCCTGAAGACCAAAAGACACAGTAGATAGGTCCAGGTTAAAGCTATAGAGAAGCTTTAAGCAAGATTAGGTTATAAAACAATGTCCCAGGTTTTGTAAATCTTGCAACGCACTGTTAAGTTTATCACTCCAAAAATAACACACTGTAAATCTTATCCCTGTACCCTGATACGAATGTTGAAGCGTCCACCTTCAGCGTGCGGCACGTTTTTGACGCTTTGGTGTGAACGAACCGTTACAATGACCAAGGTAAGTTCAGACTTAAATTCAAATGAAAATCTGTGACAAAACTTGAATATCCTGCACACAAACCCACTTCATCCCATTTGTCTGAACTTAAAGTTTTTTTGCAAGGAAGACTAGGTAACAATTTCTGTGCAATTTCTGATGCCCCAAAAGCATTGGATGTAACTGCATCGATAGGTGGCTCAGGAAACTATTGTCTTAGGAGGCTGAATACAATTCAATGTATTTACAATACAAACATACAACAGGCTTTTTAGATTTTTTTCAAGAAAAATAGAAATCCATATATCCATTTTCTTCCACTCTATTTTGTGTTGGTCTTTCACATAAATTCAATGAATTACACATTAGTTGGTGATAAAATGTAAAAAGGTTTAAGAGGTGAGAAAACTTTTGCATGACATTGTACGTACAAACTCTCAAGTCTTTTACATTTGGAACGACAAAATAATCTTCAACTTGGGTGACCCGTTTAGTGTCGACCTGTATAGTGTCCTCAAGATCAAGTCACACAATGTGCCTCTGTGCCCCAGTATTGAGCCTAAATGTCCTCTTACTGGTCCTGCATGCTACCTGGCCCACCATCATCCATCATCTCCTGCTTGGATCCTCCTTTGGGACAGAAAGAGCATCGCAGTCAGCCCTCAGAAACCAATTAAAACAGAGTGTGGGGGTGGTAATTGTGCATTTTTAGTGCTTCTGCATGTGGCACAGTTGCGTCCTGTTGAGCTTGTTTTTGCATTCTGTCAAGCTTTTGAAAATAAAGTGGATTACATAAATGATCAGATTTTTTTTCTGTGGAGAAGTGAAAATGTATGTGTATATGAAACTTCAGTGATTTCTCTACTCCTATTAAGCTCCAGAGTTTTCTGCAGTAGCCTTCTACTACTGTCCAGGTCACCTAATTCTTCTTCTCTGTGCATCTTTAGAACCTCATGTCTTCCTTTCCCCCCATCCAATTCCTCTAAATGTCTCATGGTCTTCTGTCATTTTCCTGTCTTTATAGCGACCTCTGCCAACACAGAGATAGATTCTGCTCCTTTTAGAAGCTTTTATCGACCGGACCACTTTGATTTGCTCATCGAGTTTTAGTGCTGAACAATGAGCCTCATTGTTACTGCACAAGCAGACATAAAAAGGGCTAGTGGAGGTGTAAATGCTTGCGATTCCTGTCCATAAAGGAACAATTACGACAAGATGTCAGCTGTTTACTTTTTTATCACTCTTTCTGTGCACTTAGAGTTGAGCTAGAATGTGATAATTGGCCCTGAATGGATTTTGACTTGTAACACAGAATGTTCTCCACACATCTTCATTGATCATCTTATTAATAATTTACTTAGTCAGCTTATAAACAATGTTATATTTATGTCCGTGTCACGATCAAGTTTGTGGCTTTTTGTTTTTTGGAGAGGCTTTCACGCTGCAGAAAACTTCAGAGGCCTTACGCAGCGTGCATATCATCTCTCCGTGCCCCCTGCTTTCTTCTCCCTTTCTCCTCCCCCTCCTATAATGAGCAGATGCTATCTGTGCTCTGCCGCTTAGTCAGACACAATGGGCCTGACACAAAGCCTTCAACACAACAGGACAAGGATGCTACAAAGAAAGAAAAGAGGCACTGAATGGGTGTAAAGCGTTGTGACGGCAAGCGGAGAATAGAGCGAGTGTTTAGGCTGGCGGCTTTTATCAAAAAGGCCTTTTTGTTTGCACTGTTTAGCTGTTGATGTAACAACCCGTGTGTTTGTGTGTTTGATGAGCTGCCATTTATTGAGAAAGAGAAGTTGATTAACATATCTGAAGATTCTGGTTTGGGAACTGCTCTGAGCCAGTCAGTGTGCTGTCTCAAGCTTTAAAATGCACATTTAGGGCAGACTAAAACCCGCAAGTTGGAAGAAAGTTGAAAAGGTTCGAGAGGGAAAAGAGATGCTTATCAGTATCTTAGCTGGTGCAAGATGGAAAGCAGTTTATTTTTATCACTGTGGCATTTCAGCTCTGGCCTTCATGACACTGTGCTTCTGTCAGCAGCGTTTGCAGTAGCTGTGTCTTAAACTAACCAGCCATAATTTCTGTAGTTTTATTAGAGTGGGGATCTTTGTGTAAGGTACCATGTTGAAAAATGTTCCCTTGAAGGACCACACTCATCATTATCCAGAATCACTCAAACACTTACAAGAAGTGTTGCCGTCAGCAGGCTTCCACTTAGAGGAATGTGGTCCCGTTTTACTTTCACCAACTTTGATTCATTAATTCAACTGTTACCTATTTTCCCTAAAGTCTTGATTAGTTGTTATAAGATTCTCACAGCATGATGACCTTGAGTAAAAATACCACAGTATTTACATTAAATTTTGGTAAAAATGTGAGTAAAGCATTTTCTAATTGATTTTTATTTAAAGCGGAAAACAAAATTATTCCAATGTGTTCTTTACTTGTTTCACATATTCACTATCACAATTAAAATGCAGTTATCTATCTACCATATATTGTTTTTATTCTGACACATGGGCTTAAAATATAGTAGTAGTAGTTAAAATAAAGTACTTTTCAAAGGCTTCTCACACAGGAAATTACTTATTCTGGCTGTTTTTCCTTTTATAGAGTAACACAAGTTTACTAAATTATTATTAGCAGGTTAGAACGGAAGCGTAGAGCTGCCACCCAGGTGAAATAAAAATAGAACTATATCACGTTATAACGTGAAAACATATAACATATAATATAATTTTTTTCTTTGTACAATATACTATCGCGTTCTTACAATATAATTTTCACGTTTTAACAGTATACTTGTTTATGACGTTATAACAAAAAAGTTTAATGTTCTTACAATAAAAATATTTTATTGAACAACATTATATTGTACAAACATGAAAAGTATATTGATCGAACGATTTATTTTATTGTACAAACGTGAAAAGTATATTGTCCGAACAATAAAGTGGTATATATTCTTCAAACATAATAATTTTCAGACATAAAGGTGATGATGGGACAGATTAGCGACTGAGAAAATGTCTCATGTATTGGAACTGATTAAGTTCTATTTTATGCTTGGATTGAAGCATGGAGAAATTTTGCTGTTATTACACAGCTTGGACAGTATTAAAATAAGCCTGCATACACTGAGAAGGAAACTAAAAATGTGTTTGTTGCCATGTTGGTCCATGTCAGTTGTCAAAAGTGATGGCTCTCCACATTAGCCTGATTTGGGTTTTTTATAAATTGTATATTGTTAAAACGTGAAAATGATATTGTAAGAACATAAAACTAATTTGTACAAACAAAAAAGTTCTATTGTTAGAACAATAAAGTTTTCACGTTATAACATTATATAGCTCTATTTTTATTTCACCTGGGTGGCAGCTCTACGGTTCCGTAGGTTAGTTATTTAGTCGGTAGTAAATGATATTTACCGCTGACCTATTAGAGTTCTGCACTAGTACTCCAATATGCATGTACTTTTTGGTTTATGCAAAAATTGAATCATAACTAGTTGGGATATTTTGTCAGGTAGCAAGCTTTGGCTACTTAACAGATACATCTGTCGGCTGTAGGTTTAAAGGTCTCATCTTAACTAGATTGATGGGTGGTCCTCCTGTAGTGTCCACACCATGACTGTTGGTGCTTTTTTATGACTATATCCACCAATAAAACAAATTTGTACTTTTTACAAGCGAGGGAAAAGTGTAGTAGCTTTATTTCAACCAGCTGACCCGCAGTATGCAGCCCCAGCCCCATACAGGTGGAGCAAACCCTGTCACTCAGGGCATGTTCTCTGGCATTATCTTCAAAAGATTTTAATTGTACAATTTTAGCTGTTTTTTACAACCTCAATAGGCCTTTGATGCATCAAAAAGTTGGAGGGTAGGAGAATGCAAAAATATGAACAATTACATGATTGTAAAGAAAGCGACAAATAGCTTAAAAGGTTTAAAGCATCAGCTGTTTGATTGTATAAAAGATGGATGTTTTTTTTCTATCTTTGCAAAAAAGAAAGTTAACAGGTTTGTACAGTAAATCAATCTTTTAAAAAAAATCCCTCTTCCCTTTTAAAATGTTGCCACAGAAACCTCCTTGTACCCGAAATATAAAGTTAGATTGGACTTTGAAGTCTTTATACTGCTCCTAAATAGAGTGAGATACATACATCAGCTAGGATATATAGAAAAACATAATTACTTAAAAGATATTTAACATATCTTACATAGTTTATGGTTGAATTTGGGACTTTAATAGTTAGTGCCCACTCAAAGTGGTGTTGCTAATATGTCGGCATTTGTGTACTGTTGAGCTAAAAACAGCACCAAGTGCTGCAGTGAAGTAAGAAGTATGATGAAAATGTTCAGGAGGCATCCAAGAAAAGATGGTATATGCAAAGGAAACGAGTCATAACTGAATCTATAAATATACTTGGTGGGTTTGGAAGA